>JAFEMH010002281.1:0-112500 GCA_022495995.1 Adenophora triphylla var. japonica | reverse complement strand
AGCCATCTTTCCAGCATTGGGCTCTCTTGTGTTCTGAAACACCTTACGCAAGACTAGATCACCAACTTGGAATTTTCGCAACCTCACATTCTCGTTGTAGGATCTTGCAATCTTCTGCTGATATGCTGCTATCCTGATTTTAGCAAGGTCCCTTAGTTCGTCAATGGTGTCTAGATCGTGACTTAGGTTGGCATCATTTTGTTCAGGCGTCACCATCTTGAATCTGACAGTGGGGACGACAACTTCTGCTGGGATGACCGCTTTCGCCCCAAATACCAAAGAATAGGGGGGTTTGACCTGTTGCATTCTTTGGTGTGGTTCTATCTGCCCATAGGACAAAGGGAAGCTCTTCTGCCCATCTTCCTTTCTTTTGATCTAGCCTCTTCTTTAGGTTATTGATGATTATTTTGTTGCTTGATTCTGCCTGGCCATTAGCTTGAGGATGGACAGGTGAAGATGTCACCATCTTAACTCCTCACCTAGTGAGAAAGTCTTGGGTCTTCTTGCTGATGAATTGGGAGTCGTTGTCACATATTATTTCAGATGGGATGCCAAACCTACTAAATATATTTCTTTTAATGAAGGATATAACTTCCTTGTCACGAACTTGCACATAGGATTCAGCCTCAACCCATTTAGAGAAATAATCAGTCATAGCAAGCAAGAAAACTTTTCCCCCAGGAGCTTTAGGCAATTTACCCATTATATCCATTCCCCATCTCATGAACGGCTAAGTAGAGAGGATTGGATGAAGCAATTCTGCGGGCTGACGCAAGATGTCGCTATGTCTCTGGCAGGAATCACATTTCTTGGTAAAGATGGTAGCATCTTGTCGCATTGTTGGCCAGTAATAACCCATCCTTAGAGCTTTCGTATATAAGCTTCTGCCCCCAGAATGGTTACCACATGATCCTTCATGTAGTTCTCTTAGGACTTCTTTAGCTTGGTCGGCTTCGAGACATCTCAAATATGGTCCTGCAAATGATTTCTTACACAGAACATTATCTATTAATATAAATCTTGAAATCCTTACCCTGAATGCTCTGGCATTCTTTTCTTCATTAGGGATAGTGCCATCTTGGAGATATTTAATTATTGGCGTCGTCCAAGATATCTCCATCTGTCTATCAGGGATCTCATCATCTATACAGAATAGATGATGGGTTATCGAGAGATAGAGGATAATTAGTGAAGAATACAAATACTACTTGTTTGATCGTGGTAAGTAGTATTGTAAGTACGCCAATCCAAATTCGCAACCTTTCCAGATGCATTTTAATGCGATAAAATTGCATTTAGGGGCGTTTTGGTAAATTCCCGGTCCGTTCCGAGACTTCCGGGAACTTTTTATAAGTTTCCCGCGAAGGAAGTATTTTTTAGTACTTTTCCCGGACAAAAGGACCTAAAAGGAATAAAACAGTTTGGACCTCTTGGAAATTAACCCGGAATGTTCCAGAATCTGATTTTGGCGCCAGAAACAGTTATAGACGTGTCCCGTCGTGCGACATCTTGAAGCATGAAAAGTGGAAGCATTGGATCGTGCGACAGTTTAATTCTTTTCCCCATTCAGCGTATAAATACCCATGTGCGTTCATTTGTCAAGGGGGCCTCACATCTCTCACACATAGTCACACACACAACACACACAATGCTCTCCTTCTCTCTCTAACCGCCCCCTCTCTCTCTCTATACGCAACACCCATCTTCTTCCCCAACAACGACCATATTCACCCATCTCTCACCGGCGACTTCAACACTAAAACCCATCACCTTTCCCTTCTTCTCCGATCCCTAAACCAACTGGTAACCCAATTTCCCTCTCAACCTTCATCAACCCAACTCCTCAAACTCCATTGACGGCCCCAACCTCCGCCCTAACCTATCTCTCTCCCACCGGTAATCAAATTCAACCTTAACCTCCAATCAACCAGTGACCCCAACTCCCTCCATCACCGTCCCTTGTTATCCCTCATACCCAAATCCAACCGGCAACCCAAACACTAAAACCCATCACCAAGTTTCTTCTCGTTCTCTCTATCTCCTCAAATTAACGTCTCCTTCCCCATTCCCGATCCTAAACCCATTCACCGGTAACTTCCCCATCACCTCCTCCGGCCAAATCTACAATTGTCTCCACCGTCCCTCCCAATTTCTCCAAATCCGACGCCAACTCCGCTCCTCTGTTTCCGCCCTAAGCCGTGCACATACTGGGAACCGCAAAGTCACTTGGAGCTTATTTGCTGTTTCAATCTGAGTTAGTGAGTTTGGTCCGTGAAGCTGATTGAAGGATTCGATACCTAACGTGGTATAGAATTCGCGGACTACGAGGGTAACGATCCGTTTCTATCTCTCTCATTTATTTACTGCTTATTTGCTCCGTTGCAATTTATTTCCCGGACTTGATAATTGGACTCCGTCCGTCCTCAATTATCAAGTCCCAATTGCCGATCTCTCTGTTTAATTAGCTTTGCTTGGTATTGTTGTTATTAATAATGTGATATTATGGGATTTGTTGTTTATTGGCCAAGGGAGTGTGGATCTCCCTATATACACGTCCCCTTGGTCAATCCGTTATGAATGCGTTGGTTTCTGGATTGTTTGATATTGTGTTGGGATTTGATTCATTTTCTGTTGGATCTGTGCTTCATTTGTAAGGTTCCTGCAAACGGTAAACATGTGTCACGCGACACATCGTGCTAAGCATATCCTGTGTCACGCGACACATGGTGACCATATGCAGGGACTATTATTTCAATTATAATCCGTTTCCTCTGGTTTTGCTTGCTGTGGTTTTCTGTTCATTTGATGTGGCTGTAGTATGGATTTTGTACAACCTCTGAAGATTGCTTTGTTGTGTCACGCGACACATTTGATCCCTCAGATCCTGTGTCACGCGACACAATGAGTCCTCTACAGTAGGTTCCATTTCAGTTGTAAGTATTGTTCCTCCTAGTTGTAAATGGGATGTGGCCTCCCATGGCAAATGGCTTACAAATTGTATTTCCCCTTGTCGAGTAATAAAACAAAGCACTCTTATGCATTTTAATACATATCTTGTCGTACACACTTTGCACACACATTTGAATGGCTTGAATGTTGAACAATTGAAAGACTCGTCTATGGACAAGGCGTGTTGGGTGAACTCTCGGTTCTTCCCAACACGTAACCTGACCCCCGGACCCATTTTCTCTTACAAAAAGGTTTTCAATGTTTCCTCTTAAAACGGCGTGGCGACTCCTTTTTATTATTTTTTCGGGCGATCGCACATTCAGTGGCGACTCCGCTGGGGACTATTGAAACTTGTTTTTCAAAAAGTGGGTCAGACTTTCGTGATTGTTCAACATTTATTCCATTCACTTGTGTGTGCATTGTTTGTGACATCATATGTGTATAAATGCATCTTGTTGCTTTGTTTTGTTCCCTCCCCCCTTTCTTGCTTCCTGTGTGTTGTGTTGTTTTGTGCTGTAGCCTGGGGCTTGGGGCTGATTTATTGCATTTGCTTGGAGGCTGGGACTTGTTATGATTCTTTGGTTCAGATTCTGGATGTGACCTCTTCGGTCACGCGACATAATATGCCATGGCTGTTCTGTGTCACGCGACAGAAGTGGCCAAGTTGTAGGATTTGATTTCTTTGTACAGGTTGTGATTGTGGGGCAGTCCCCCATGATCAATATTGTTGATCCTTGATTATTGTATCTCTGTGGGGCATGTGTGTGTTGTTTTTTTCCTTTATCACCTCTTTTCAAATAAATAAATAAAAAATAATAAAAAAATCATTTTCGCAAATAAAGGAAGATAGTCATCCCGCACACTACATCACGTAGATCTAGAACCCTCGGGTGCGATTGACGGCATCGCGAACGGTGATAATATTCGCCTACGCTTGAGCGCCTAATGTCAAACCTATCCCCCTAGCGCGTTATAAGTGGCACCACACATTTTAACCTTACCCAAAACGGATGGTTTTTGACACGACATTTTTCAAATACACTAAAATGAGTTATTTCAAAATTCTTAATAGACTTTCGTACCTCCTCCAAACCCTAGCACGTGTGGGCATGTTGCCATCGCAACATGATTTCACGAGAGGACATGTCGTTCCCACGACATGTTCTAACGAGAGATCATGTCGCTTTGTCAACGTGCACCGACGAGAGGTCATGCCGGATTTTTCCTTGAAATTCTTCAGGAATACCCGTTATGCTGCCCAAATTTCTCCAGAAATTGGGGCTGCTCGTCCGTCCCATAAATGATTTGGTTTTATTTAGGTACTATTGCCTATTATTATTTTTGAACCAATACATTTGGTGTATTTGTGGATGATGTGTCCATAGGTTCCCCCGAGGTCTAGATTGCGTGAAATAAAGGATTAGCCTTTTCCAACCGTTCATAGGACTTAAAAGACACCGATTTCTACTTGAACAATAATAATTGTTGCACGAGTCCGTCTCCTTCCGTACTCTTCCCTCTCCCGTACCATCTCTAAGTTCTATACCCTCCGTCTATACACGCTCTTACCTCTTCACCTCTACAAGGCTACGGCAAGTTGGGTGTGCGCTCTCGTTCCCGGCGCTCATTGGTCTACATTCCCGAGGCGAAAGCAGCAAGTGCCCGAGCAGTCGTCCATCTGATGCGGAATCCAAAATGCTCGGTGCAGAAAAGATTATGGCCTACCAACCTGGAAGTTCATATCCCATGGGTCAGCAGAGTGCAAATAATGTGTCCATTGGAAAGTCGCGGGCTACCCTTGAAGCTATTTTTCCTCGAAAGCGGGAGGCCCGGTTGTTTGCTCAGATTGCTAAAGATAAGGAGAGACGACTTGCAAATGACAAAGAGATCGAGAAGGGTCCTCACCGCACCGATGGCAACAATACCTTTCCTCCCGTCCGATGTTGAAGCAGTCGATCGGTCCTCGTAGGTTCTAGAATGTCCACTGTCGGACACGAGTCTGTTAAAGTCCAAGTTGGACCAATTTTGCTTTGCAGTGATAAAAATCTTTGTTTCTCTTCTTGCTAGACTCGAGACATTACTTGCATACCCGTGTTACACTCTATTGAAATGGTCTTATTCCAAATGATCACTTGTGCTGCTCACCGACCAACGCTTTGAAATGGCTAATGTTTGAATTGATCAGAGTGAGAAAATCGACCGATATCTTTCCCAAAGTGGTGCTTACCAACTCCCCACCTCGATTCTCATATGCTCACATCTCTTTCCATCGTCCTCACTATCTCGTTGCTCGATGAATATGCACTGATCTTTCTTAGAGTAAGCTTAAGAAAGCAATTGAAGATTCAATCTCGTTCGGATCATCCGGTAGGGACTGCGGTTGAAACCTTTCACCCTTAGGAAAGCCATTACCTTACCCACACAAAATAATATCCCTTCATTTCAAGATCGGCATATTTGAAACCCATTTAGCCATCGCCAGAAGAAGAGGGACTATCCTTGAGACTCCCGTAAACCAAAAGAAAGATCGACCGGCTCCAAGATCAAGAATAACGGAAAGCAATGATCCATCCTGGGGACTAGCTGAAATTCTCCTCTCAAAAGAAAAAAAGAGAGAGACAAAAATACAAAAAAAGAGATACAAAAAAAAAAGAAAAGAAAAGAAAGAGAGCCTAGTCCCCAGTGATCCTCTCGAAAGCAAAAGTCAAGGAAGCCGGTCGTTACTCAAGAGGAGTCTCAGAGTGAATAAAGAGACAGCATGGATGTCCCCTCACCATTAACTTAACCAATCCCAAGCCGTCCTCTCATTTTTTAGAGGACATTCCCATTACCTTTACCCTTGCCTTGACCAAAGCCAAGATTGACCTCTCATTCTTAGAGGCGTTAAAGATATAATCGCAGATTTTCCTCACCTTAGAAATCCCAAACACATACCCAAGAGCTAACCTCTCATCTTTAGAGGTCCAGTCAATAAAAAGCCCAGCCGACCTCTCGTTTTAAGAGGTCATGATGTCCCGAATTACCCGAAGACCGATCGAAATCCCGAGACCCAGTCGCAGTTCCTACCGGATAGTAGTTTCATTCCAATATCGTCGAGATCTAAAACAGATTGTTGCTTAAAGAGGAGCCAAGTCCGTCCCGGCTCAAAGAACCATCAAGCAAAGATTGTGCAAATTCCGTCCGTTCATTCGACGTTGTATGTGAGCATATTTCATTTCTCCTCCGCAAACACCTGCCGTGAACGTCCCACTGGGGCTTCACATCCGTGTCTCCCATCGACACTCTAAGAGGACACATTCTTTCGATTCTCAAAATCCTTAAAAGTCCTCAGATCCCCGAATTTCACCGTTCATTCTTTTCATTCGGGATAAGCCCGAACTACGATGACCTGAGCTCCTCACCATGGGGGGTAACGTAGGCAACCAGAAATGGCCCGGTCACAAATACGAGCAAATCTCAGAAAACCTGGTCTCCTCAAGGGCCGTCTCTATATACAGATCCTTCGTTCAGTCTTTCCAAATTTGATCTCGATATCAGTGGATTTTCTCCTCAGGATTAATGAAAATATTTGCTCATATCGGCTTTGGCGATTGACTAACCCGAACATCAATAAAGGGTTTTAAGCAGCTTTGTGATCATTACGAATAAGACAAGTTTTCAAGTGTCTCGACAAGTCTTCTCTTGCTACATCATAGAAAGATAGAGCTAAACACTGTGTCGGTCAGCAGGGGATTCCATGCACTTCTCTACACCTTGTGATGCTTATACTCTCCCAAAAGAGTTAGACCAAAAAGCGAGAGTGTCATACAGAAAATCGGGATACATTCCCACCCTCGAAAGATATGCCCCTGCACGTAAAACATTTCCGAGTCTTGTCCAGCGACTGATTGACTACGGTTTGAAATGATGAGTTGCCTCCTCGGCCACAAGATGATCTGCCTGCGATGAAGATGCATGGAATTGCCTCAAGCTGGGGCTTTGGTTAAGGTATCCCTCCGGCTCTCCTTTCCAGATTCCCCTCGGGTTTGCTTTGCACTGTCAACTGGGGCTTCGCCAAGCCGAGATTTCCCTCTACACCCCCTCTGCTGCTTAGTGTCTCAGACGTGCGATACACTTTGTCCTCACTAGCAATGGACCTGCTGCAATCTGTACTCCCGGGAGCGTCCCCGACTTGCCTAAGCTGCACCATCCATACACCGTCATACACTTTTCAAATCCTCGGGAGAGAGTCCACCCCATCATAAACACTTTCGTTCCATATACAATCCCTCATAGCATAATGGCTACCTACACATCTGCTCATCAAGCCGTACAAAACCTCCCTACTTCCCATTCTCCCCAGCTGAGATGGACTTGTGCAACAAAAGATTAATAATGCATAAGCAAGAGGTCTAATAAAATGCAGAGTGCATAGAAGTGTTGTGTTTTCCCCCCGCAGGGTACAATAATCAGGTGATCGTGATGTGATCGTGAGGACGGCCCCTCGAATCGCAACCTTGGACAAGGATTCCAAATCCTACAGATGTCAGACTCCGCTTTTATTATCTTCGTAAGGCCCGGACTCACCAGCATGACTTGAAAGAGCCCCAGTTGCCTCAGCCCCCAAGCAGTGCTTATCGAAGAAAGAAAAAAAAAGGAAGAAAGAGCCCCAGCTGCCCCTAGAATCCAGGCGATAATGTCCACCAACCTCAGCGACTTTAAGGCATGTTCCGCACATCGAGATTATCTTGATGCAAGAGCCCAGTGGGCGATTTTCGATAGAGCTCGTTCCCAGGGGCAGATCATTACCAAGAGCCCGTGGGCAGATTTTCAGTGAGAGCCCGTTCCCAAGGGCAGATTTTCAGTTAGAGCCCGTCCCGTGAATGGCCACCCGGAAACAGTCAGCAGCAGTTAGCAGCATAGGACCCTCCGGCCGCTACACCTATCCCCAGCAGTATGAGTCCCTCCGATAGCTACAACCCTCCATCACCAACATCAATGGTAGCACCAATCCCTCCGGCAGCTACATGTGAGCACAGCACAGGTATGAACGCATATTTCTTTCAAGCGTCAAGTCATCATATCACGTTATTTTCAAAATCGATTCGAGACGCCATAGATCTCACGTTATTTTTAAAATCGGTTCGAGACGCCATAGATCTCACGTTATTTTTAAAATCGGTTCGAGACACCATAGATCTCACGTTATTTTTAAAATCGGTTCGAGACGCCATAGATCTCGCGTTATTTTTAAAATCGGTTCGAGACGCCATAGATCTCGCGTTATTTTTAAAATCGGTTCGAGACGCCATAGATCTCGCGTTATTTTTAAAATCGGTTCGAGACGCCATAGATCTCACGTTATTTTTAAAATCGATTCGAGACGCCATAGATCTCACGTTATTTTTAAAATCGGTTCGAGACGCCATAGATCTCACGTTATTTTTAAAATCGATTCGAGACGCCATAGATCTCACGTTATTTTTAAAATCGGTTCGAGACGCCATAGGTCTCACGTTATTTTTAAAATCGGTCCGAGACGCCATAGATCTCACGTTATTTTTTAAAATCGGTTCGAGACGCCATAGATCTCGCGTTATTTTTAAAATCGGTTCGAGACGCCATAGATCTCACGTTATTTTTAAAATCGGTTCAAGACGCCATAGATCTCAGGTTATTTTTAAAATCGGTTCGAGACGCCATAGATCTCACGTTATTTTTAAAATCGGTTCGAGACGCCATAGATCTCACGTTATTTTTAAAATCGGTTCGAGATGCCATAGATCTCACGTTATTTTTAAAATCGGTTCGAGACGCCATAGGTCTCACGTTATTTTTAAAATCGGTCCGAGACGCCATAGATCTCACGTTATTTTTAAAATCAGTTCGAGATGCCATAGATCTCACGTTATTTTTAAAATCGGTTCGAGACGCCATAGGTCTCACGTCGTTTTAAAGTTGGTCCGAGGCACCATACGTTCTCACTTCTTTGGCTTGAGACACCATACGTTCTCACTTCTTTGGTTTGAGACACCATACGTTCTCACTTCTTTGGTTTGAGACACCATACGTTCTCACTTCTTTGGTTTGAGGCACCATACGTTCTCACTTCTTCGGTTCGAGATGCCATACGTTCTCACTTCTTCGGTCCGAGACGCCATACGTTCTCACTTCTTCGGTTTGTCGTTTTCCCCCTCCAGTCATGAGGTCCGAACTACGGTTTGGCTTGATTCCCTCCCCGGGATACGTAGGAATCCTTTCTCAGAAAGGTCCAGCCACCCGATTTCCCCAGTTCACCGTCTAGCCCTCCGCCTTATTCCCCAGCCGCTCATTGGGATTGGGTCTTATTTTATCGACAACCTCACTTCTTCCATAAGTGACATTGCCGAGGGGCTCTGTAAGTACGCCAATCCAAATTTGAAACCTTTCCAGATGCATTTTAATGTGATAAAATTGCATTTAGGGGCGTTTTGGTAAATTCCCGGTCCGTTCCGAGACTTCCGGGAACTTTTTATAAGTTTCCCGCGAAGGAAGTATTTTTTAGTACTTTTCCCGGACAAAAGGACCTAAAAGGAATAAAACAGTTTGGACCTCTTGGGAATTAACCCAGAATGTTCCTGAATCTGGTTTTGGCGCCAGAAACGGTTATAGACGTGGCCCGTCGTGCGACATCTTGAAGCATGGAAAGTGGAAGCGTTGGGTCGTGCGACAGTTTAATTCTTTTTCCCATTCAGCGTATAAATACTCATGTGCGTTCATTTGTCAAGGGGGCCTCACATCTCTCACATACAGTCACACACACAACACTCTCCTTCTCTCTCTAACCGCCTCCTCTCTCTATACGCAACACCCATCTTCTTCCCCAACAACGACCATCTTCACCCATCTCTCACCGGCGACTTCAACACCAAAACCCATCACCTTTCCCTTCTTCTCCGATCCCTAAACCAACTGGTAACCCAATTTCCCTCTCAACCTTCATCAACCCAACTCCTCAAACTCCATTGACGGCCCCAACCTCCGCCCTAACCTATCTCTCTCCCACCGGTAATCAAATTCAACCTTAACCTCCAATCAACCAGTGACCCCAACTCCCTCCATCAGCGTCCCTTGTTATCCCTCATACCCAAATCCAACCGGCAACCCAAACACTAAAACCCATCACCAAGTTTCTTCTCATTCTCTCTATCTCCTCAAATTAACGTCTCCTTCCCCATTCCCGATCCTAAACCCATTCACCGGTAACTTCCCCATCACCTCCTCCGGCCAAATCTACAATTGTCTCCACCGTCCCTCCCAATTTCTCCAAATCCGACGCCAACTCCGCTCCTCTGTTTCCGCCCTAAGCCGTGCACATACCGGGAACCACAAAGTCACTTGGAGCTTATTTGCTGTTTCAATCTGAGTTAGTGAGTTTGGTCCGTGAAGCTGATTGAAGGATTCGATACCTAACGTGGTATAGAATTCGCGGACTACGAGGGTAACGATCCGTTTCTATCTCTCTCATTTATTTACTGCTTATTTGCTCCGTTGCAATTTATTTCCCGGACTTGATAATTGGACTACGTCCGTCCTCAATTATCAAGTCCCAACTGCCGATCTCTCTGTTTAATTAGCTTTGCTTGGTATTGTTGATATTAATAATGTGATATTATGGGATTTGTTGTTTATTGGCCAAGGGAGTGTGGATCTCCCTATATACACGTCCCCTTGGTCAATCCATTATGAATGCGTTGGTTTCTGGATTGTTTGATATTGTGTTGGGATTTGATTCATTTTCTGTTGGATCTGTGCTTCATTTGTAAGGTTCCTGCAAACGGTAAACATGTGTCACGCGACACATCGTGCTAAGCATTTCCTGTGTCACGCGACACATGGTGATCATATGCAGGGACTATTATTTCAATTATAATCTGTTTCCTCTGGTTTTGCTTGCTGTGGTTTTCTGTTCATTTGATGTGGCTGTAGTATGGATTTTGTTCAACCTCTGCAGATTGCTTTGTTGTGTCACGCGACACATTTGATCCTTCAGATCCTGTGTCACGCGACACAATGAGTCCTCTGCAGTAGGTTCCATTTCAGTTGTAAGTATTGTTCCTCCTAGTTGTAAATGGGATGTGGCCTCCCATGGCAAATGGCTTACAAATTGTATTTCCCCTTGTCGAGTAATAAAACAAAGCACTCTTATGCATTTTAATACATATCTTGTCATACACACTTTGCACACATATTTGAATGGTTTGAATGTTGAACAATTGAAAGACTCGTCTATGGACGAGGCGTGTTGGGTGAACTCTCGGTTCATCCTAACACGTAACCTGACCCCCGGACCCATTTTCTCTTACAAAAAGGTTTTCAACGTTTCCTCTTAAAACGGCATGGCGACTCCTTTTTATTATTTTTTCGGGCGAGCGCACATTCAAGTATATGCTCAATGTACCATCATTTATTTTGATGAAAACTTCTATTCAAAGGCATGATTATTTGATAAATAAATGATTGTTCGAGTCCCAACCCCGAGAATACCTTCATCTTATAAGAGTTCAATTAAAGTAATCTGTGCATGTTTCTAGTATTTTCACAAACCAAAACATATTTTTCCCAATCTTATTTCTATAATTTATGTAACATCAAATATTTTTCTAAGTAAACATGTCTCTGTGGGATCGACCCGTACTTGCATTTGCTATACTATTTATACCCGTGCACTTGCGGTATAAAAAGAACCGTTAGGTTTTGAGACAACAAGTTTTTGGCGCCGTTGCCGGGGACAACATTTTACTTTTCAATATTTGCCTTATTTATATTTTTTTGTTTTTTATTTTTCATTTAACATCTCTTTAGAAGATCTTGTTGTCTTTGAAGTACTTTTCAGGTATCTCCGCAGTTTATGAAAAGACCTCGGATCTTCCTTGAAAATTTTGATCCGGAACCCAAGAGGACCTTTCACGAGAGATTAAGGAGATTAAGAGAAGTATTAGAACATCAAATGGCGGAAGGAGAGCCCGCAACACTACCTAGGATCCTAAGGGACTTTGTTAATCCAAGTACCCTGGGAACTAGATCACATATAGTTGTGCCGAACGCTAATGCGGCCAACTTCAAGATAAAGCCGCAATTACTACATATGGTTATGAATAAATAATACAACAGATCAGCTTTCGAAGACCCCCATCTCCATGTTCAAACATTCTTGGAGTACTGTGACACCACCCGCGTTCAAGGTGTCACATCGGAAGCTATAAGGATGCGCCTTTTTTCCTTTTCTCTAAAGGACAAGGCAAAACAGTGGCTAAACTCGGTCCCCCAAAATTCCTTGACTACATGGGACCAAGTGCAAGAAGCTTTCCTTGGGCGTTTCTTCCTTCCTAGTAAGACCGCTCAAATTCGTACCAAAATTATAAATTTTAGTCAAACGGGAAGTGAGTCACTATATGACGCTTGGGAGCGATTCAAAGAGCTCCTAAGGATGTTCCTTCACCACGGGCTTGAAGTGGTTAATTGTTCATACTTTCTACAATTGTCTCACATTTAAAACGAGAGAAACCATAAATGCTGCTGCAGGAGGAGCACTTATGAATAAAACAGTGGACGGGGCATATGATCTCATCGAAAATATAGCCTTAAACCACTATCAATGGTCAAATGAAAGGGAGCAACCGCAAGGGACTCCACATAAGTACAATGTTGATGATGTTACTCTCCTTTCATCAAAAGTTGATAAGATTTTGAAAACATTTGAAAATCTTAAAGTAAATCCCCTAAACAGCGTTAACGTTGTTTGTGAACTATATGGATCTAACTCACATAGTACGGAATGTTGTGAACTACTCGACACTACTTCTAGTGAGCAAAATTTTTTTTTTTAATTCTTATGGACAGAAAGGGGGTATGTATTCAAACACATACAATCCTGAGTGGAGAAATCACCCCAATTTTTCCTATAAGAATAACGACGCTTTAAACCCACAACCTTCTTCACAACCACCAGAAATTTGCACAAAAGAATTTCAACTCTAATTCTAATGCTTTCCCTCCCCCTAAATCTAAATTAGATCTTCTTATGGACTTCATAGTTGAAAATAAGAATGCTCAAGAGTAGACTAATAACAAATTTAGGGAATGCTTCAAATTATTAAATGCTAGATTTGATAATCTTGCCGCCTATAACAACATGCTAGAAAACCAACAAGCTCAACAAGCCGACACCTCGCATAGACCACATGGGAGTTTTTTCGATCAACCGCAAAGGCCCAACGAGCATGCTAAGGCTATAGTAACTAGGAGTGGAAAAGAACTTGTAGATCCCCCCTAAAGATAGCAGCATTCCTAATGAGGAAAATATTAGTACAACCCCACCAATGGTTGTGACTAATGAAGAGGTCGAAAAGGGGACATAATCACCTATGGTTTCTAGAAATTTTGACCCGTCAATACCATACCCTCAAAGGTTGGTAAAGGAAAAACTTGACAAACAATTCGTAAAATTTTTAGAATTTTCAAAATCAATTTACATCAATATACCTTTTACCGATGCTTTGCAACAAATGCCATCTTATGCTAAGTTTTTAAAAGATATCCTTTCTAACAAAATGAAGCTAGAAGAGAATGAGACCGTTGCATTGACGTAAGAGGTAAGTGCCATTTTACAAAGAAAGTTACCTCCAAAACTAAAAGATCCCGACACTTTCTCTATTCCTTGCAACATAGGTAAATTTGATGTAAATAATGCCATGTTAGATTTAGGGGCAAGTATAAGCCTCATTCCACTTTCAGTTAGTAAGAAAATAGGTGTGGGAGAATTAAAACCCACCACCGTATCTTTACAATTAGCGGATCGCTCAATTAAATACCCGGTGGATATTATGGAAGATGTCCCTTGTCGAATCGGGAAATTAATCATCCCGGTCGACTTTGTAGTACTTGAGATGGAAGAGGACCATTGCATTTCCGTAATTCTAGGTAGACCATTTCTTGCCACCGCCGGGGCAATAATTGATGTTAAAAATGGTAACCTATCATTAAACGTAGGTGTAAGTACCCAAATCTGGCTCATGCCTTCCGGTTAAGTTTCCCGGCAATTTCCCGGACTTTTCTAAAGTTCAGGAGCAATTCGAGAACTGTTCCGAACCTTCCGAGGGGTGAAGGAATTACTTGGAATTAAAAAACCACGTTTTCCTTTAATATAAAAACCCTTCTAGAAAGGCCACCTTGCATGATTCTAGAAGTATGCTGAGTCATTGGGGATAATGCCGCACGACTGCATTAGGCCAGAACCCCAAGCCGCACGGCTTCATTGGCTGTCACCAGACTGCCTATAAATAGAGGCCTCCTCTACCCATTTTGATATACAGTTTTCAGCATTGAAATTCTGCCAAAATAACACTACAAAAATATAGAGAGCTGAGAGTGCCAAAAACCACCTCCCTCCTCCTAAAAACCTCCAAAAGTTGGTCCCTTCCCTAGGCAAACTTCCAAGAGAAAGAGGTCACCACCATTGGTAACCTCTCATCCCCTTTATCTTACATTATGCTTGTATATATGTGATATATTTGCTCCTTGCTTTACATATTACTATATATTTGCTTGGGACTTGGTATGTTGTCTTTAAAGGTCATATCTTTAAGCATGTAAATCATATCCCCCTCCTTTTGCATCCTTTGCATTAAAACATCATCTTTTGCTTCTAAAAATGATATCTTTATGCATCCTTTGCTCATAAAAATGTTATCTTTGCATAAAAAAATGCATCCTTTGCACTTGAAACTTCATTTTTACACATAAAGATGCATCCTTTGCATTAAAGATCATTTCTTTAACATCAAAAAGCATCCTTTGCACCAAAATGTCATCTTTTTCATTAAAAATGTCATTTTTAGTTTAGAATGCATCCTTCATGTCCCTCATGGTTGGATCTCTCTTTCCTAGGATTGCTTAGTGACCTTCTTAAGGCACGAAAAGCATAGGAAGAGCATAAAGATCCAATCTTTATACCCTTCCCCTAGTTCCCTTTGGTATTTGATGCATCCTTTGGAGCGGACCGGTGTAAAGATCCTATCTTTACATCGTTTCTTCCATTAAAGGTGCCATAATCTCTTTAGAAAGGGATAAATCTTGAACCATATATCTCCGATTATCACTTGAGACGAGCATAATAGTTCCTACATAAGCTCAATCGTCTCAAGATGTAGGATTGATGGGCTAAGGATACTCCTTTCTAAAGAACCTCATTTTGGACTATAAGAGAGAGTCCTTCTCCCGATCACACAAGACCCAAGGTCAAATAGTGATGATCACAAGTCCAAGATGAGGACGGGATCAAAGTCTCGAACACATAAAAATCCAAGGAATCCCGAGCGATAACCAACTAAATGGTTTACACGTCCGGAAGACAAATTGGAACATCCCCCCCCCCCTCTTTTCAACACATACACACATGAAAACACGCAAGCAAGCACGAAAAATGGAATCTTGGGAGACTTGCTTCGGCAAGGCACCTTGGGTGAACGACGATCCGTTCTTCCCAAGGGGTAACTTAACCTCCGAACCCTAATTCCTTTTTTTCAAAGTTTTGAGGAAATCAAAATGGCGTGGCGACTCCGTTTTTCAAATTAAACCGGATGTTTTCAAACTCAAGTGAATCCAAATAAAAAAAAAAAAAGAATTTGGGCACCACATTCACAGTTTGGCGACTCCGCTGGGGATAAACCAAAGGAGAAAGCTTTCATTTTCAAAATAAAAAAACGATACCCGGTATATAGGTGGAAACCACTAACCTTCCTGTATCGCTTCCTAACCCGGGGCTTGGGATAAACGGTGGTCTAACAATCCCACGTACCGGTATCTCTTTTCGAAACAAAATAAAAAAAAAAGAAAGCTTTTTCCTTTGAGCGGGTTAGCCTCCCGTCACGGATTCCATTTGTCGTGCTTGCTTTTTCTTTCTTTGCATTGCATTGCATATTGCATCTTGGGAATTGTGCATACTCTGGAAACTGAACAGGAAGCCTTCTGAAGCTGAAAGGTGCCTAAAATGTTCGGGGAGCAATCTGAAACTGAAAAGGATTGGAACCTGGAAAATTGATCCATGCAGCCGCACGGCTTAATCCGCCTCGGATTCCAGCCAGGCGGCCTCATTGACAATTCCACCAGGACAAAATTGAGGTTATTGGGCAGCTTGGGGCTATTCAGTTCCAAAGATGACCAGGCTCCAGAAAATTTACGTGCCTTATCTGTTGCATTTTTCTCCCGTCCCGAAAAAAAAATCATTCCTTTTAAAACACATTTCTGAAAATCTCTGTTTTAACTCAAAAAGGAACATTTTTTAGGAGACCGCACACTATGCGCACATTATATATCCTGTACACTTTACACGCACGTCCCTTTAACCCGGGGTGGTTGTTCGATTGCGATCCACGAGCCGACCTTACGATGCTCCTGGACGCGCACGGAATCACCCCAAACTCCCCATGGCAGTCAGTGTCGACCAATGCACAGTCCGTGTTCAAAAAACCGTGACTTTTGGTTGGTTTTTGGTTTAGTCCGTGTCATATAGCCCAGTTGCATATCCCCGTAAAGGTCAAACCTTAGTCCATAACGGAAGTCAAGATCCTTCGCGCAAGCGGAGTTCTGCCAAAATTCCGACAAGGAAAAAATTGGTAGAATCTTGACTCCGGCATTGACTTTGACTTTGACCCGCACGGAATGCGTAAGAGTCGAGACCGAGTCCATGCCAAAAATCCAAAGATCTTTCGCGCAAGCGGAGCTCTGCCGAAATTCCGACAAGGAAAGATTGGCAAGATCTTAACCCGGCATTGACTTCGACTTTGACTCACGCACAGCGTATGCAGCGAAGTTCAATGTGACACTGTGTCATCCGGCTTTTACCGCCCGACCCATGCCTATTATCTTCTCGAACATTACCAAAAAGTCAAAACGTCGATCGCGCAAGCGAAACTCTGCCGAAATTGCGTTAAGGCTGAAAGACGAGACTTTCCCGGTATTGCCTTGACTATAATCCGCATCGCTCGTGCATTAAAAGTTCCTATGACCCGCTAGACCCGTTAGGAGCGTTCTTCTCTCTCGATCGGTGGGATCCGCGTGCCCTATAGGACCCTCGCCCGGGGCTGTCCACCCTGAGAGGTCGAAATACAGGTGGAATACAAGGGGCTTATAGACGTAGTGACGGAGCCCACTGATCCAGGATCTAGAGTAGTTGCGAAAAAAGAAGGGCAGAACCCCTTTTCCAACCAAATAGAAATTAATAAAAGACACTGTTTTAAGTAAACTGAAAGATTCTTAATTTGCATATTGCTTAAGCCTTCAGCCTAAACACCTACCCCGAGTCTAAACCTCTCTTATCCCTTTCCCCCAGCGAGAAAGAATTGGGTGAGAACACCGGTACAGCAGTTTGTCGGCACAGAGATCTCAAATAACCCATCAAAATCTTCAAGTATCAACTTCCCAGAGTCAAAATGGCCAACGTGATAATCAACAATGGTAATGACCAAGTCGTTGGAGGAGCCATCCCAGTTCAACCCAGGCCCCACATCTGGTATGATTTGTGTGACTGTGAGGACTGTTTGGAATATGAGTATCAAGAATGGATTAATGAGGATGCTCCTTAGAGAAAGAAGAAGAAGAGGAAGAACATGCAACAGAAATTAAAGGAAAGGTATGAAGCTGGGGACAAGAGCGTGGGAACTTTAGGGGAGCCTTCAGGCAAGTTCGACTATTACGTCAGTTATGCCAAAGAGCCTACCAAGGAACCAGTCATCCAAAACACAGTTCAGCCTGATACCCCTGTCGTCGTTGACCCTCTTGAGGTAGAGAGTTCTGAATTTGTTGCCATCGTGAAGTTCAATGAGAAGCTAGCAGATTTAGAAGCAGAATACAGAAAGCCTATAGAATACGTGGCCAATCAAGGAAGAATCAATTTCTCTCCTGAAGAAGACTTCATCAGCATCATTCAGGCCAACCCTCCTGTTGGCTACACTGATAAGGTTGTGATATCGAAGATTGGTAAGGAGAAGATGACTTATCAGCAGTGTATTGACAAGATGAGCCAGACCCTCCAGTCAATGAGCCCGGTTGTCACAGACGAGCTCGCTGAAAGATTGCATCAGGCTACTTTAGCTCCCCTCACCATCTTTCCAAGGTACCGGCCTACCAATGATTTCCAGCAAGTTTTCGATCAGTTCGAAGTTTCCAACTTTCTGAAGAACGCTGACAAGACTGCTACTCCCCAGGGCAAAAGCAGGAAAGAGTAAACCCCAATCCAACCCGCGTCAAACACTTCGAGTCAATAAGTAGTGTAGGGTCCAGAGTCAGTAGGGTCAAGAGTCAATTGATTCAGGAATCTTTGAATTCCAGTCCCCCGAGTCATCCGAAGGCCTCACGCCTGAGGATTATGAATATGTAACCAATGTCATCTTTCCTCTTGCTTTGAATGAAATGACAGATCTTTCTGAGTATCCCCTTATTGCCAACTTAACAAATGATAAATTAACTCAAAACTTAACAACAGTTAATAATGAATCATTTGAACAAGATGCAAACACACTAAATGAACAATACATTAAAGAAATCTTTAAGCAGGTTGCAGAAAAAGAGGAAAATCGGGCTCAAGTTGCCGAGGAGGTTTTGACAAGTGTTAACTTGGGTACTGTCGAGGAACCTAAAGAGACACAGATTGGAAACTTCTTCCAGGGGGTTGAATGGGACAGACTGGTTAATCTGCTCAGAGAATACATGGACGTGTTTGCATGGTTGTATAGGGATATGCCGGGGCTAGACAGTTCGATAGTAGTGCACAGAATCCCTCTAGCACCAGATGCTAGGCCGCAGCGTAAACCCGAGGAAAATCAAGCCAGAATGGTCTCTACAGGTCAAAGAAGAGATTGAGAAACTACTGCGGGTAGGATTCATCAGAGTCATCGAATATCCGACATGGTTATCCAACATTGTGACTGTAACCAAGGCCAATGGGAAGGTGCACTACTGTGTAGATTTCTGGGATCTGAACAAAGCCAACCCCAAAGATGACTACCCCTTGCCAAACATAGATATCCTGGGGGACTCCACTGCCAACTACGAAGTCAAATCCTTCGTTGATGGCTTTGTAGGCTACAACCAGATCAAGATGGCCGAGGAAGACCAAGAAAAGACAGCCTTCACCACACCGTGGTGTAAGTACCCAAATCTGGCTCATGCCTTCCGGTTAAGTTTCCCGGACTTTCCTAAAGTTCAGGAGCAATTCGGGAACTGTTCCGAACCTTCCGAGGGGTGAAGGGATTACTTGGAATTAAAAAACCACATTTTCCTTTTATATAAAAACCTTTCTAGAAGGCCACCTTGCATGATTCTAGAAAGATGCTGAGTCATAAGGGATAATGCCGCACGGCTGCTTTAGGCCAGGGTTCCAAGCCGCACGGCTTCATTGGCTGTCACCAGACTGCCTATAAATAGAGGCCTCCTCTACCCATTTTGTAAGACAGTTTTAGCATTAAAACTCTGCCAAAATACATCTACGAAAATCCAGTGAGCTGAGAGTGATAAAAACCACCTCCCTCCTCACTAAAACCTCCCAAAGTTGGTCCATTTCCTAGGCAAGCTTCAAAGAGCAAGAGGACACCACCATTGGTAACCTCTTTTACCCTTTACCTTGCATTATACTTGTTTTATGTGATATACTTGCTCCTTGCATTTACATATTGCTATATATTGCTTGGTATTTGGTACATTGTCATTAAAGATACTATCTTTAATCATATATCCCCTTTTCCCTCATCACATAGGATCCATGGAGGATCCAACCCAAGGATGAACAAATAAGACCTCATAAAAGGCTTGTTCTAGGGTGGATCTCTCACATGGTGATGTGAAAAGTAGCATCCCTTGCACTTAAACATCATCTTTACATATAAAGTTGCATCCTTTGCATCAAAAATGATATATTTGCATTAAAGTAGCATCCTTTAATCTCAAAATGATATCTTTATGCATCTTTTGCACATAATATGCTATTTTCATATATAAAGTTGCAACCTTTGCACTTAAAAATGGTTTCTTTACATTAAAGGTGCATCCTTTACACCTAAAACCTTTTTTTACATAAAGATGCATCCTTTGCATTAAAAATCATTTCTTTACATCAAAAAACATCCTTTGCACTTAAAATGTCATCTTTTTCATTAAAAATGTCATTTTTATCCTAAACATGCATTCCCTAGTCCCCATTGGTATTTGGATGCATCTCTTGGAACGAAATGGTGTAAAGGTCCTATCTTTGCATCATTTCTTCCATTAAAGATGCCATAATCCATTTGGAAATGAATGAGCCTTGAACCCTATATCTCCGATTATCACGTGAGACGAGCATAGTAGTCCCTACACAAGCTCAATCGTCTCAAGGTGTAGGATTGATGGGCTAAGGTCATTCCTTTCTAAAGGACCTCACTCTTGGACCATAAAAAAGAGTCCTTCTCTCGATCACACATGACCCAAGGTCAAATAGTGATGATCACAAGTCCAAGATGAGGGTGGGATCAAAGTCCCGAACACACAAAAATCCAAGAAATCCCGAGCGATAACCAACTAAATGGTTTATACGTCCGAAAGACAACTTGGAACATCCCCCCTCTTTTCAACACATGCACACAAGCAAGCACGAAAAATGGAATCTTGGGAGACTTGCTTCGGCAAGGCACCTTGGGTGAACGACGATTCGTTCTTCCCAAGGGGTAACATAACCTCCGAACCCTAATTCCTTTTTTTCAAAGTTTTGAGGAAATCAAAATGGCGTGGCGACTCCGTTTCTCAAATTAAACCGGATGTTTTCAAACTCAAGTGAATCCAAATGACACAAATAAAAATAAATTTGGGCACCACATTCACAGTTTGGTGACTCTGCTGGGGACAAACCAAAGGAAAAAGCTTTCATTTTCAAAATAAAATGATACCCGGTATATAGGTGGAAACCACTAACCTTCCTGTATCGCTTCCTAACCCGAGGCTTAGGATAAACGGTGGTCTAATAATCCCACGTACCGGTATCCTTTTTTCGAAAAAAATATATAAAAAAAAGAAGAAAGCTTTTTCCTTTGAGCGGGTTAGCCTCCCGTCGCGGATTCCATTTATCGTGCTTGCTTTCTATCTTTGCATTGCATTGCATATTGCATCTTGGGAATTGTGCATACTCTGGAAACTGAACAGGAAGCCTTCTGAAGCTGAAAGGTGCCTAAAATGTTCGGGGAAGCAACCTGAAACTGCAAAGGATTGGAACCTGGAAAATTGATCCATGCAGCCACACAACTTAATCCGCCTCGGATTCCAGCCGGGCGACCTCATTGGCAATTCCACCAGGACAAATTGGAGGCTAATCTGGCAACTTAGGCAGCTTGGGGCTATTCAATTCCAAAGCTGACCAGGCTCCAGAAAACTTACGTGCCTTATCTGTTGCATTTTTCCCCCATCCCGAAAAAATCATTCCTTTTAAAACACATTTCTGAAAATCTCTGTTTTAATTCAAAAAGGAACATTTTTTAGGAGACCGCACACTATGCGCACCTTATATATCCTGTACACTTTGCACGCACGTCCCTTTAACCCATGGTGATTGTTCAGTTGCAGTCACGGACAGCCTTACGATGCTCCCGGGCGCGCACGAAATTACCCCAAACTCCCCATGGCAGCCAGTGTCGACCAATGCACAGTCTGTGTCACACGTTTCAAAAAACCATGACTTTTGGTTGGTTTTTGATCTAGTCCGTGTCATATATCCCAGTTGCATATCCCCGTAAAGGTCAAGCCTTAGTCCATAACGGAAGTCAAGATCTTTCGCGCAAGAAGAGCTCTGCCAAAAATTCCGACAAGGAAAAAAATTGGTAAGATCTTGACTCCGGCATTAACTTTGACCTTGACCCGCACGGGATGTGTAGGAGTCGAGACCGAGTCCGTACCAAAATCCAAAGATCTTTCATGCAAGCGAAGTTCTGCCGAAATTCCGACAAGGAAAAATTGGCAAGATCTTGACCCGGGATTGACTTCGACTTTGACTCACGCACAGCGTATGCAGCGAAGTTCAATGTGACACTGTGTCATCCGGATTTTACCGCCCGACCCATGCCTATTATCTTCTCGAACATTGCCGAAAAGTCAAAACGTCATTCGCGCAAGCAAAACTCTGCCGAAATTCCGTTAAGGCTGAAAGACGAGACTTTCCCGGTATTGCCTTGACTATAATTCGCATCGCTCGTGCGTTAAAAGTTTCTATGACCCGCTAGACCCATTAGGAGCGTTCTTCTCTCTCGGTCGGTGGGATCCTCGTGCCCTATAGGACCCTCGCCCGGGGCTGTCCACCCTGGGAGGTCGAAATACAGGTGGAATACGAGGGGCTTATAGACGTAGTGACGGAACCCACTGATCCAGGATCTAGAGTAGTTGCGAAAAAGAAGGGCAGAACCCCTTTTCCAACCAAATAGAAATTAATAAAAGACATCATTTTAAGTAAACTGGAAGATTCTTAATTTGCATATTGCTTGAGCCTTCAGCCTAAATACTTACCCCGAGTCTAAACCTCTCCTATCCCTTTCCCGCAGTGAGAAAGAATTGGGTGAGAACACCGGGACAGCAGTTTGTCGGCACAGAGGTCTCATATAACCCATCACAATCTTCAAGTCTCAACTTCCCAGTGTCAAAATGGCCAACGTGATAATCAACAATGGTAATGACCAAGTAGTCGGAGAAGCCATCCCAGTTCAACCCAGGCCTCACATCTGGTACGATGTATGTGATTGTGATGGCTGTTTGGAGGATGAGTATCAAGAATGGATTAATGAGGATGCTCCTTCGAGAAAGAAGAAGAAGAGGAAGTCCACGCAACAGAAATTAAAGGAAAGGTACGAAGCTGGGGACAAGAGCGTGGGAACTTTAGGGGAGCCTTCAGGCAAGTTTGACTATTATGTTAGTTATGCCAAAGAACCTACCAAGGAACCCGTCATTCAAAACACAGTCCACCCTGATGCCCCTGTTGTCAGTGACCCTCTTGAGGGAGAGATTTCTAAATTTGTTGCCATCGTGAAGTTCAATGACAAGCTAGCAGATTTAGAAGCAGAATACAGAAAGCCTATAGAATACGTGGCCAATCAAGGAAGGATCAAAGTCTCTCCTGAAGAAGACTTCATCAGCATT
This sequence comes from Adenophora triphylla var. japonica, assembly GCA_022495995.1. NCBI lineage: Eukaryota > Viridiplantae > Streptophyta > Magnoliopsida > Asterales > Campanulaceae > Adenophora > Adenophora triphylla. The sequence goes on along the minus strand of JAFEMH010002281.1, from coordinate 89,385 downwards.
ATCCAGGCCAACCCTCCCATTGGCTATACTGACAAAGTTGTGATATCAAAGATCAGTAAGGAGAAGATGACTTATCAGCAGTGTATTGACAAGATGAGCCAGACCCTCCAGTCAATGAGTCCGGTTGTCACAGACGAGCTCGTTGAAAGATTGCATCAGGCTACTTTAGCTCCCCTCACCATCTTTCCAAGGTACCGGCCTACCAATGATTTCCGGCAAGTTTTCGATCAGTTTGAAGTTTCCAACTTTCTGAAGAATGCTGACAAGACTGCTACTCCCCAGGTGAAATTACCCGGATCCGAGAGGCAGCGCGTTCGCGCCCCGGCATCTGGCATTTCCCGCTTTGCAGCGTTTTTTCGAGTTGGAGGTGTCTCGCCGTTTGTTTTCGCATTTGTAAAGTCGCCACACCGTTTTTATTAAGCCCAAAACATTGAAAAAGGGCATCAGTTTAAAGATAATTTTAAACTGTTTTTGTGTGATGAGATTTTGAGTTCGGAGGTCAGATGACTCCTCGGGAAGAGAATATTAGAATATTAGAGCTCACCCGAGTCGCCTCGTAAAATGAGTCTTTCGGATACCCCTAATATCCTTTAAATGTTGTGTGTGTGTGTGTGTGTGCTTTTTAAAAATGCATGATGTATCGGATGTCTACATTGTACACTGCGTATTGAAATGTATTGAAATAGTAATGGAAGGAAGCCTTACCAATGTTGGTTCGTGTCTGTCTTCCGCTGGGGAATAGTGTTTGGGGATGGAATAGTGTTCCGGGACGGACCGGGATTGCTTCGGGATGAGCTGGTTGTCTGCGGACAGAGTTTCGGCGTGAGTTGGTGTTGCAGGCTGCGTGTGGGTAGAGGTTCGGCGTGCGTGGGGATCGTCGGGATCACTCGGGCAGAGGTTCGGCGTGCGTTGGGGTGGCAGGAGTCACTCGGGCAGAGTTTCGGCGTGGTTTGGGGTGGCAGGAGTCACTCGAGCAGAGTTTCGGCGTGGTTTGGGATCGCCGGTTTGACTCGGAAAGAGCCGGGATACCGTGGAAAGACCAGGCAAGGCCTCGGAGTACCACGAGGGGCCTCAGAGTACCTCGAGAGTTCCTCGGGGCAGCGCGGGAGCATCGCGGGAGCGCTCGGGGAGGCTTCGGAGCACCACAAGGGGGCTCGGAAGGCCTCGAAAGGATCCGAAAGGGGCCGGGAGTGCCTCGAGAGGACTTAGAGGGGAAGCCAGAAGGCCTAGGGAGGAAGAGAGAAGTGGGAGGTGTGTGAAAATGAGGAGGGGGAGCCCTCTATTTATAGTGCTAGATTTGGTGCAAAGAGGTCCGTACGGACCTCCCTGGTAATCCGGACTTTTGGTTTTCCTCGATTTGAGGGAATCTGTGATGATGGTGAATATTCTGAAATCATGATGTCCCCTGAGCAATAAGGTCCGTACGGACCATCTTGACATGCAAAGAGGTCCGTACGGACCAACTCTGCAGGAGGGTAATCATTTTCCCCGGGATTTGAGGAAATATTATGGACTTTAAGAGGATTCAGTAATTATTAAAGCAAAGAGGTCCGTACGGACCATTATTGCTTTTCCAATTTCTGAAAATTCCCAAAGGTCCTTTTGTCCCTTTTTATCCCGTGAAAGGCTCCTCCCTTGGTTTGGTGGGGGTTTTGAGAGGGTTTTGAGTGCCGGAGGTCGTCGAGGCTGCGTTAATGAGTCTGCGGTGTTTCCGTGTGCTTGAAAGGGGGTGATCCAGTTGGGGTACTTACGAAGCCCCTCGACGACGTCACTTATGAAAGAAGTGGGGTCGCCGATAAGATAAGGGTCCTAATGCGGATCGCGTCTTTGGGAGATAAAGTGGCCGGGAGGTCAGTGCGAGGACGTGGTGGTGTGCTATTGTGTGACCGTTTAGGTCGGTAGGCTGGACCTGTGATAGGATTCCTACGTATCCCGGCGGGAATCAAGCCCGGGTCCTAGTTCGGGTGTGGGGTGAGTGTTTTGTGAGTGCGGGCGTGGTGGTGCCCTGAAGTGTTGTGTGACCGCCGAGGTCAGTGGTAAGGACGTGGTGGTGTCCTAAGATGTGGTGACCGCCGAGGTCAATTGTGAGGACGTGGTGGTGTCCTGGGATGTGGTGACCGCCGAGGTCAATTGTGAGGACGTGGTGGTGTCCTAAGATGTGGTGACCGCCGAGGTCAATTGTGAGGACGTGGTGGTGTCCTAAGATGTGGTGACCGCCGAGGTCAATTGTGAGGACGTGGTGGTGTCCTAAGATGTGGTGACCGCCGAGGTCAATTGTGAGGACGTGGTGGTGTCCTGGGATGGAAATTTTACGATTTTCCTAATCGGATGGTTTAAGGCCTTCCGGGCCGAAGATAGTGATTTGGGAGGTTTATACGGTCTTCCGGACCGAGTAGTTTAAAGCCTTCCGGGCTGGAGGTTATGATGGTAGTTTTGCTGATTTATACAGTCTCCCGGACTGAGTGGTTTAAAGCCTTCCGGGCTGAAGATAGTGTGAGGACTTGAATCGTCTTCTGAATGTGGTTGCGCCACGCGTGAGGACTTTGAATCATCCTCTGGCAGCGGTTTTGGTGCCACGCGGGAGGACTTTGAATCGTCTTCTGGCGGCGGTTGGTGCCACGCTGGAGGACTTTGAATCGTCTTCTGGCGGCGGTTGGTGCCACGCTGGAGGACTTTGAATCGTCTTCTGGCGGTGGTTGGTGCCATGCTGGACGACTTTGAATCGTCTTCTGGCGGCGGCTTCGGTGCCACGCGGGAGGACTTTGAATCGTCTTCTGGCGGCGGTTGGTGCCACGCGGGAGGACTTTGAATCGTCTTCTGGCGGCGGTTGGTGCCACGCGGGAGGACTTTGAATCGTCTTCTGGCGGCGGTGGTGGAGGCATGGCTGCCTTGAGCTTTGAGAGGTTTAGATGTCTCGTGCTTTGTCCGTTGGGGAGAAGGTTGGACTTATAATGGCTGCCGGTGTTCATCCGTTGGGGATTTATCGTGGCCTTGTAGGGGCTTGCAAGGATTCCCTTTTTTTTGACTTGCTGGGGAAGGAGCTCGGGCTTACTTTGATGGCCGGTGATTGCTTCACCATTTGGCGTTTTGGAGGCGTTTCGTGCCTTGGAATTTGTACTCGGAGGTGTTGGCTCCTTCTTGTGCTTGTTTTGCCGTTGAGTGGGCAAGGATGATGGCCGGTGCTGGGGATATGCAGTCTTGTACGACTTCCCTTTGACTTGTTGGGGAGGAGCTCGGGCTTACTTTGATGGCCGATGTTTGAATTGCTGAGGATGCATGACCTTGTAGGGGCTTTTCCTGCTGGGAAAGTGTCTTCGGACCTGTTTTGAGGGCCGGTGCTTGAGTTGCCGTTGAGCGTTTTGGAGGCATCTCGTGCCTTGATATTCGTGCTGGGAGGTGTTGGCTCCTTCTTGAATTGTCGTTGAGTGGGCGAGGACCGGTCTTACACTGACGGCCGGTGGTTGAATTGCCGTTGGAGTGGGCGAGGTTCGGGCTTACACTGACTGCCGGTGGTTGAATTGCCGTTGAAGTGGGCGAGGTTCGGGCTTACACTGACTGCCGGTGCTTGAATTGCCGTTGGAGTGGGCGAGGACCGGTCTTATGCTGACGGCCGGTTCTTGAATTGCCGTTGGAGTGGGCGAGGTTCGGGCTTACACTGACTGCCGGTGCTTGAATTGCCGTTGGAGTGGGCGAGGTTCGGGCTTACACTGACTGCCGGTGGTTGCGTTGCCGTTGGAGTGGGCGAGGTTCGGGCTTACACTGACTGCCGGTTCTTGAATTGCCGTTGGAGTGGGCGAGGTTCGGGCTTACACTGACTGCCGGTGCTTGCGTTGCCGTTGGAGTGGGCGAGGTTCGGGCTTACACTGACTGCCGGTTCTTGAATTGCCGTTGGAGTGGGCGAGGTTCGGGCTTACACTGACTGCCGGTGCTTGCATTGCCGTTGGAGTGGGCGAGGTTCGGGCTTACACTGACTGCCGGTGGTTGAATTCCCGTTGAAGTGGGCGAGGTTCGGGCTTACACTGACTGCCGATGCTTGCGTTGCCATTGAAGTGGGCGAGGTTCGGGCTTACACTGACTGCCGGTGGTTGAATTGCCGTTGCAGTGGGCGAGGTTCGGGCTTACACTGACTGCCGGTTCTTGAATTGAAGGGTTAGGGACCATTCTGCACTTGGATTTGCTGAAAAAGGCCTTAGAACAGCCAGGGGCAAAGATTATAAGGGCAGGAAAGTAATTTGGCCCTCCCTTGCAAGAAGGTCCGTACGGACCAACCTGGATGCAAAGAGGTCCGTACGGACCACTTTGATTTTTTACAGTTCCCAGGTTTTGACCGGGTTAAAAAGCCGAGCCCTTCCCCATTCCTTCTTCTTCAGTGCGTGAACCCGAGAGAGAGAGGGAGAGAAATAACCTCCATTGTTAACCAAAATCCTCCATTTTTTGCTTGAATCCCTTGCAATGGCGGAAGGATCTCGGAGGAGTCGTCGACAACGCAGTCAAGAAGTGGTCGAGCAACGGATGGAGCTCCAAAGAAATTGGATCTCGTTTGTTCCATCTTCAAAGAATCCGGATGTCTTGTATCCAAATCCGGAGGTGCACAATCGTCGTTCTAGGAACGTCGGGGAGGTAAGAAATCCGTTCCGTTTTGATTCCCTGCTCGAATTTTTTGAATGCTAGAACTAGGTTTTAGTTTTTCGCATTTTTGAATTTTTGTTATTTTTTTATGCCTTTTGTGAAATTCTTGATGAATTGTTAAAAATGGACATGTAAAAATTGTGGGTATGTGTATTTTGTGCAGAAATGTGTAGATTAGCTCTTATTTGTGAAAATAAAGTGCCTCTCTAGTGAAATGCATGCTTTGGTGTTTTGTACCGTATGCTATTTATGTATGTACCTTATGAGAAAAGTTTGTCGTGTAGTGACAAATTTTGTGAAAAAATGTGACATGTGCCGTGTTTTGTGACGGGTTTTGTCTGAAAGTGTGTGCCGTGTAGGGACAGATTTTTGAAAATGTGTTATGCAGTGTGTGCCGTGTTCTTGGGTGACGAACTTTGTGGGGAAAATATGTGCAATATGTGCCGTGTTTTTGTGACGGGTTATATGTGCTTTTGTCGTGTTGGGACGGACTTTTTTGAAAATGTGTCGTGTAGGGCTTAATCCCTCTTTTTAGAAAATGTGTACAGTGTGTGCCGTGTTTTTGTGACGGACTGCATGGGAAAAATTATATGTATAATGTACGTGAAAATTATGTGCAACATGTGCCGTGTTTTGTGACAGGATATATGTGAAAATTGCATGTGAAAATTATGTGCAATGTGTGCGTGTTTAGGATATATGTGGGTGTGCAATGTGTGCCGTGTTTTGTGGCCGGAGTTATTTTCATGGCTTTCCGTATTGGGACGGACTTTTGTGCTTTTTGTTTTATATTAAGTCGTGATTGACGTACCTTTCTTTGTGTTTACTGCGGGATGTGGGGCTTATGGCGGAGAAGGCCAAGAGGATGAAGACTTCGGGGATCGCTCGAGGTCATTGTTGAGTTGTGGCGGCGGATGCACGATATTTACGTGGATGGAAGGCCGAGTCCCGGGGAGGCGGTCTACGCTTCGGCTTGGGTGTGTTCGTAGAGAACTGGCCGGGGTTTCGACACGAGGAAGAACAAGAGCGTCTTCCTTGGCCTTTACGAGTATTGGTGGGATACCACCCACACCTTCCATACCGAGCCGGGGAGAGGTGACGGTGACGCCTACCGACTTTGCTGCGATTACCGGGCTTTCCTTCAAAGGAGGGCCAGTGCGGTGGAGAGATATGATCTCCGATCTTTGTGTTGACCAGAGCTGCTGGGCTTTGAGCCTCGTCCTCGCGAAGTGCAGGGATCTTTGTATAGCGATGTGGAGGCGAGGATTACGGCCGGCATTGGGGCCTATGTTCGGGAGTACCGGCTAGGTGACGGCGGAAGCGGCGCGCGCTCCTTTTTGTGGTATGCACTTTCCGAGACTTTGTTCTCGAACCACGCGACTGCGGCTCCCTTTGCTCTGTTGGAGAGCTTGATTGATCTGGAGAGGGTTTGTGATATCGCTTGGTGCGAGGCAGGCTTGGCCGAGCTCTACTTTTCTTTGGACCGGTTTAGCAGGGTGTGCTTGATTCTTTGGCCTTTGTTTGACTTTGCTTTGGAGGTATAAGTTTATTCTTTGTTTTTGATTTAGCAACTTGTCGTTTCTCCGTTTTCTTTTGCCCTTGAGCATTTTGTTTTTGTCACAGGTGTGGTTCTATGAGATTTTTCGGTGTTTCAGTGGGATAGAGATCTGAGGCATTCTTGCGTATCTGCTATGCTTTGGGTGGGCTCGTACGGCGAGGAAGAGGAGGAGCGGCGAGGGGAAGCTCACCATCGCCTACGGGGATGTGCGGGGAGCGTCTGGAGAGGGTAGCCCGGAGGGGTTTATTTTGTTCCGTGGGCTCGGTATGAGGGTGATGAGTTTGAGGGGCTCTGAGGTGACGGCGCGGCGGAAGATCTTGCGGGGCACGACTGCGGCGTCATGTACACAGGGAGCGGGTCTTCACAGCGGCAAAGATGGCCTGTGTGTGCTTCCCGTGGCTCAGAGGACCCTCCTTTTGGGATGCTTGATTCCGGGATATGGATGTGTTGGATTTTGAGAGGTACCTTGGCGGTGTGGGTGCCGAGGAGTTTATTTTGTATGGAGAGGAGTACGGGGCCTTCGTGAGGAGGAAGTTGAGGACTCCGCAGGTATTGGCGAGGAGAGAGAGGCTGGCCGCGAGTTCCCCGAGAGGTTCCGATGCGGGGCCGGATTTCACGTATGTCCGTGGGGACGGATCGAGGAGGAGGGTGTACATGCCCGTTTACGGCGAGCTCTGCTTTGCATGCAGTGGATCCCGATAGATCGGTGAGTGTCTTGACTCTTTTCCATCTTGGCATCTTTTACGTATTTTTCTCTTTTTGTTGTTGAGTATAACTTGTATTGTGAGCGTTTCCTTAGGTTGCTTGTGCGGAGTCAGGAGAGCCTATGATATGCTTGACTCGCCGTTATGTGGCGATGAGGTCGTTCGCGAAGAAGATGGCGTCGAAGCTGTCTTGCCGGTCTTCCCGACGCGTGCCGGCGTACGAGCCTATGCCTTCGAGGCATTCTCTAGACGTTCCTCCACCGAGAGCCGAGCCGGAGCCACGGCGGGGAGGACCTTTGAGGGCGGCATAGCATGGATGCGGGACATCTTCGGGAGCTCCGAGGCGGCGGCCCTTTTATCAGTTCTTCCCGCAGCGGGATGCGCGGGGTGAGGAGTCCGTCGAGCCTTCTTTCTTTGATCCTTTCGTCCGGATTTGATCCTTCGGATTACTTTGAGTGGCGGCCTCCGGCGGGCTCGATACTCGACGACGAGGACGTGACGGGCGAGTTCACCGGGATGCCCGACTTCTCTCTGGATGATCTTGGCGAGGACGATGATGATGAGGAGTCTGATTAGTATTCATTTGCTTTCCCTCTTTCCATATCTTCTCTTTTTTTTTTGTTTAGCAACAGACATTTGATGTACCTGTAATAAAACACTCGTATTTGCATGGCAAACAGCATTTTATTTTAAGATGTAATGTCATTTTTGGGATTCCTGGGAATTGTCCTAGAAATTGTTGCTAGTATTTTTTTATTTTGTGCATGCCACGTGAGCTGAGAGTGCGTTTGTGGGTAGTGTATGTTTGCCGGAAATGGCTTTGGCCAGTGTTTGGGCAGTTTGGGGCAAGGTCTGGCGAGGGCAGGTGGTTGTTATCTTGTTCTTTGGGAAATGGGTTGTTTGCAAGGAGGTCCGTACGGACATACCTAGCATGCAAAGAGGTCCGTACGGACCAGTCTTGCTTTTGGGAAGGAGATAAATGCTTTCCCGTGTCTGGTTCTTCCCCATTTCCCCATTTTCAGCCATTTTCGAGCTTTCTTCCCCATTTTCTCTAGGAACCTCCATTTTTGCCATGGATTCTTCGTACGTCCCTAGAATTTTGCCGAGGCTTTCGCAGGAGAGGCAAGCACACTTCCTTGAGCGGTGAAAACGTGGATGCGGCGCCGTATGAGGCATCGAGAGACGGGCTTTCGAGGTAAGGTTTCGTCTTTGCTCGATTTGGTCTTTTAAGGAGTTGGTTCTGATTGGGATTTGTTGCGGGTGCCGCGAAGTTGCAGGATGTTAGGAGGCACGTGTCTTGTTTCTCCTACAATGAAATGGTGCCCACTTTTGAGGATTTTCGGGCTTTGATGGGGGGCCGGAGGTGGAGGCCATCTCGCTTCCTTTGATTGGTGGTCTGCGGTGTGAGCGTGAAGCTTGCGAGGCTTTCTTCGTACTTCGTTGGAAGAAGTGCGGGGCATGATCCTTGATTCGGGTCATATCGACATTTACGAGCTGCCGGAGCGGTTCATGGTTGATGATGAGTGATGTCTCTTGGGACGCATTTGCCTTGTGCGTGATGGCGACGCTTTTCTGGTCGGCTCCCTTGGCATTTGCGATGGCGCTTTGCTAGATGTGGTAGGGCGCTTTGCGAGCTGGAGAGGATATTGTCCCGTTGGTCTTTGGGGAGACTCTTCATGGTATCGACCGTCGCGGCGGGGATCGTTTCATGAGAGGGGAAGCCCCGCTTTGCTCACCTTGTGGGCTGCGAGAGAGACTTCGAGCCATGCGAGGCTCAGACGTCGTTTAGCCCGTGGTCATTTGCTCGGCGACCTCTTGTGTTGGATATGGATCGGTCACTTTGGGAGAGATGGATGGCACGGCTTAGTACGCATCGAGATCCGTTGGTGGGTTCCCTTGGAGGATTGAGACTAGGAGGGTCTTGCGGGAAGGGTCCTATGTCGTCGAAGTTCCCGAGGTTTGTCTTGGTCCTCCTTCTATATTCCGTCGCTTGTTTCCCGGCGGTTTGGGATGAAGCGAGAGCCTTTGTTGAGGCTGGGATGACCTTGCTCTTTGCGGAGGTAGTTCCTCTTTGTATGGCGGCTTCAGGTGCCTTCTTGTATTTTACGAGGGTATGGAAGTATTCCGCTTTCCCTCTGTGGTACTCCTTAGATGTCGGGAGTGTCGTATTGACGACTCGATGCACGGCTTTGGTATGAGCGGCGTGTTGGGCGATCCCAAGTGGTCTTGGAAAGCGGGCGTGTAGCGATTACAGGACCGGTTGCCGTAGTAGCTATTGCCTTAGGAGTGCCGAAGCACAGTCGACCCTTTGGATGTGACGGGAGACACTTTGTTTGACTACGAGACTAGAGTTGACCGGCGACGGGGAGAGGTCCTCTTTTGCGGGCTCGCGGGGAGGAGATCCGAGCCGAAGCACGGGCGAATGAAGCCACGAGAGCTCTTGGATTGTTTGACTCTACGGGGAGGACCCCGATCTCGGAGCGAGAGACGCGAGTTGGTTCACGTGGAGCGAAAGAAGACTCGCCGGGGACGAGGGAAGAAAGGAAAGAATGGCGAGGGGACAAGCGCGAGATGGCGCGGAATGACCTCCTAGGTATCCATTCATTGCATTTGCAAACACATTATTTGTTAAATGTATTAAGCTTGTCTTTTAGCATGTTGTGAACTTGAGAGTAGACCGTGCTTGAACTCATCAAGAAATGTTGTAACCGTTAGTGATTTGTGATTTACTTTTAAAGCTTTGTCGAGACGCAAGATCTCTTGTTTGCCTTTGTTTCTTTTGTGCACCTTGTCGGCGTCCATCTTTGGACTTTTACATTGCATTTGCGGGTGAAGCGATGCAGGCCATGACGGCAATCCCTTTTGCTTAGGCTTTGTGCTTGGGCGAGAGGTTGAATGATCCACGACAAGTCGTTTTGACGGTCTTTTTCGTAGCTTCCTTGCCTCTTGTTGGCGTCGGGCTCTTGACCTCTTTTGCGGCTTACGCTTGAGCTTCTTTTATTTTTTTATTATTTTTTAATTTTTTTTTTTTTGTGAGCCCTTGCTCGAGCTCTTTTTTTTTTTTTTTGAAGCGCGTGAGGCGAAGGCAAGCCTGGCTTGGAAGCGAGACATGAGTCGGTCGTTTGATCTTGAGTGACCCTCGGATGTCCTTTGATGTTGCCGCCGTCGTTTGACTTGGTCAAGGTGGCTGTTGGGGCGTGTTCTTGAAAAGTGCGTAGCTTGATGGAGGTCTTGATTGACATTCAAACTTTTGACTTTTTGTGTATTTTTAGACCAGGACCAATTAAGGTTGCCTACGTTCCCGGACTAGAGGGCTCAGGTCTGCACGTAGTTCGACACTACATGGAGTGCCAAGAGATGCACGATTGTTCTTCTTTAGGCGAAGTATCTGCGAAGTTTGCTTCCGTTATTTGGATTCATGAAGGGATTGCCGTCTAGGTGCGGTCGGCTTCATGGCGCCTCGGAGAAGATCTTTTGAACCACGAAAGGGCCGATCCATGTGGGTTCCCATTTTCCCGAGTGGGTTGGTTCGAGTGGGAGGCTTTTCTTTGAGTACAAGGTCGCCTTCACGATGTCTCGGGATTTGACTTTCTTGTCGAAAGCTCTAGCCATCTGCTTTGATAGGCTCGGACGTGTTCCATGGCCTTTAGTCGTCGCTCGTCTAGCGAGCCAATTCGTCGTGTCGGCTTCGGAGCCATTCGACTTCGTTGATGTCATTTTCCAGCGGCGCTCGGAGTGAGGGAATTTCCAATTCAATGGGAAGGGCTGCTTCCATCCCGTATGTCGGGCGAATGGGGTTTCTCCGTGGGCATTACGGCCCGATGTGCGGTAGCCCCAAAGTGCAAGGTGCGGCTTCTCGGGCCAATCTCGTCCTCGGGTGGTCATTTTCGGATGATCCGTTCGAGGGTTTTGTTTCTTTGCTTCCACGGCGCCGTTTGTTTGTGGCCGGTAGGGAGAAGATTTGTGGCGTGTGATCTTGAATTCAGCCGGCGATGCATCGAATTCCCCTTCGAAGTGTGAACCATTGTACGATATGACCTCATTTGGGATGCCGTATCGGCGAGATGATGTTTTCCTTGAGGAAATGCGCGACCTTCTTGGAGGTGAGTACCTTGTAGGACTTGGCTTCGACCCATTTGGTGAAGTAGTCGATGGCTACTAAGATGAACTCGTGGCCAGTTCTTTGCTGGCGGAGCAATTTTCCCGATGACGTCAATTCCCAAGTGGCAAATGGCCGAGGTGTAGTCATGCGGTAGAGATCGTGGGGTGGTAGATGATTGAGGTTGGAGAACCGTTGACACTTGTCGCGGCTTCGGACAAAGTGGATGCAATGCCTCCATGGAGATCCGGTAGTAGCCCATCACGAGAATGATTTGCATCGGGGCTCGCGTTCATGTGGGGACCGCAAGCCCCATTGTGGACTTCGTTCATGAACTTGTTTGCTTCTTCTTGGGCGATGCGGCGTAGGAGTGGTCCATGGTAGCGTTTCTTGTATAGCATGTCCCCGAGGATGACGAAGTGAGAGGCGAGGCGTTTTAGGGCCATGATGCTCTTGGTTTTGACCCCTTACGTGTGTGGGTCTTCCTTGTTCATGAAGGTGGTTTCCCGTTCTTGAGGTATTGGAAGATACGGTTTTGTCTTTGGAAATGGCGTCGGACTTGCGTCTCTTTGGCTCTTCGGCAATCTTGCAAATCGTTGTGATTAAAACCTTCTCGGCGGCTTGGGCCCGGTTTTCTCTCGTTTGGCAACATGCTTAAATGTTTGCTTGATGCATTTATTTAATTAATGTGTTTGCCTTTTGTATAGATGAATTGTTATTAACTTGTTTTGATTAGTTAATATCATCATTTGTTAAAGATGCAATGAAATGATTTTTAGGAAGGTCGGACCTTTTATTGAAAGCGTGAAGGCTGTACATTGTTGATCAAAGATTCACAATCGTCGGGCGTAAAGCCGTCAAAAGACTCAAAGATGTGAATTCACGAGACAACAAGACTCGAAGCTAGACTATAGGCGACGAGGGATTGGACCCGAGCTTCATTACTCTCGGATGGCTGTAGCTCTAGAGGGAGTGGTGCTTTGGTTCGGGTGGCCAATCTTCCCTTGGCATGAGTCCGGAAAGTAGCTTGCATGCGGTTCGATTTCAAACCGGATCGCGGAGGTTTTTGGTTGCTCCACGATGATGTCCCTCCATTAGTGTTGCCACACCGTCCTTGGGGTTTTTGATGATAGAAGTCGGCGAGGCTACTTCTAGGAGGGCGAAGCATTCGGCGGTCGGAGTTGATTCTTGCGATGTTGATCACTTTCATAGAATGCTGCCTCTTTATCTGGGATCTTTGCTTGGACGACATTTACAATGTCGATTCGAGGGCATGCTATATCTCCTTCCTGATTAAGCCTTGGAGGAGGTTGCGCCCTTTGTTCATCCGGGTCGGACACCGGAATGTTGAATTGAACTAAGGCTTGTGATGGCTTTGTCCGCGTAAGATCAGAGTGTCGGCTAGAGGGTTGTCTTGTACCGGGGGATCGGTGATGAGCCGGTTTGCAAGAGGGTTTTCGGCGAAGTAAAGGTCTACGCCTCGATCAATCTCCATTAGGGCATCCATCTCTGGATCCTCTCTCAAGCATTCTTCACAGTCGCATATATCGAGTTGTCATCGACCCATGAGTTCTTCGATTTCCGGCTCGTCGCGGCTTAGAGCGTGGATGTAAGGATCCACTTCGTAGCGGGACGGGGTAGGAGAATTATACGGGAAGAGTATTCGGTCATGTCGGGACCTTCTTACGGGTCATAGCTTGCGGCCAAGCACTTGCCATTACTGCTGCTTCCGCGGATCACTTCGATCGCTCCATTGGCATTGATGAATTTCACGCATTGGTGAAGAGTAGATGATCTTGCTTTCATCGATGTATCCAAGGTCGTCCCAACAAGCGAGAGAAGGTTGGTTTGATTTCCACGACTTGGAACTCTACCGACTCCGGTTGTACGTCGAATTGGATCCTCGGATTGATGACTCCTACGATTGGTCGTGCGGTGGAATCGTAGGCTCGGATTACCGAGGTGAAGGCCTTATCGAGAGAAGCGGTCGATGCGGAGTCGTTTCAGTGTGCTCAAAGCGATGATGTTGACTGCGGAGCCGTTATCAATCAAGACGTTCGGGAGGAAGAACATCTCTATTTTTATGAGGATGAGGAGGGCTTCGTTGTGCCGATTCTCACATATTGGCAAGTCATCGTCTGTGAAGGCTAAACCGCTTCCCGTGCTACCGTTTGACCCAGTCTCTTCTGGTGAACGTTCGATCCATCCATTTGTATGCCTTGGCTGGGGCAAATATCGTAGGGAGACAGTTGCCCTTGGGCATTCTTGTCGGAATTCTCGGTCACGAGATCTTTTGACTCTGGTTTCACGCTCCCGGTCATAGCGGGACGGCATGCGACGGTTTCGGAAATGCGGGGGCTGCTCTCGCTTGGAGTTTCGTCAAAGGCTATTGAGTGTACCCTGTCGTTCGGGGGGAATGGTTTTCCGATGGTATTGGGACCACGAGGGCGTTCCAATTTTCCCTCCTCAATGAGCCTGGACCACCTGCTTGAGCACGAAGCAATTGTCGGTGGTGTGGCCGGGGTAGTTGTGGAAGGCGCGGTGCTTGCTCATATCCATGTTGGGTTTGGGAGTCTTTGGTTGGAAATTCTCGAGTGGTTTGAGAAGATTTCGTTTCACCAAAGCTTCAAATACTTGACCCAAGGGCATTTCAAGGTTGTCTAAATCTTTGGGCTGTGGGAAGCGAGGGGGATTGTTATTCTTTGGGGCTGCTTGAGCGCGGTTTACTTGAGCTCCGTTACGAATGTAGTGTATTGTTCATTTGCTTCCTTTCCTTTGGTCGGGGCGGGAGTTGAAGTTGCCGGGTTTGTTCGATAGCGGTAAGATGAGGCGGGGGTTCTTTGTTGCCTTTTGAAGACTCGAGTCTTTTCAAACTTAGTCCGGCGTTGACCATGGCACGGAGATCCGGATAGAAATGGTGGCTGATCAAGGTCCTCAAAGATGGCTTGAGGCGGGAATGGAAGATGTCCATCTGCTCTTCTTTGGAAAGTGGATCCATTATCTCGCTTAGCTTCCAGTTCCATCTTTTGTAGAACTCGCCTTGGTTCGTCATCCTTTTGTTCGGTGGCTTGCGGAGTCATGGCGGTTTGTCTCCCATTCAAGGTTGGCGCGGTACTTTTCCGGGAAGATTTCAACTGATTTGGTCCCACGTGGAGCGGTTTTACGCCTTCACATTGAGGAACCACCTTAGTGCTGTGGATTTGAGGGAATGCGAAAGTGATACTGCCATCTGTTGAGGGTTGCCCCTTTGGCTCTCATACCCGGGACGTAGGTGTCGATGTGGGTTTTTGGGCATTACGTCCCGTCAAACTTTTCCATTTCCGGCATCCTGAACTTTGGAGGGAGAGGGACCACTTTGTTCGGATCGGTAGGCGGGAGGGAGTCCTTCCGAGAACTAGCTAGCTTGCCTTGCATGTCTTTCATTTGTTCGATCGGCCAAGCCATGTGAGGATCGGTATGAGGTGGGTTACCGTTTTCGGGGACGGAAGCGAAGATGGGGGTGGATTGGGCGATGGGATTGCCATTCGGGAGTCTTGGGGAGGTAGTTGAGTGTATACCAACCCATACCACAGGGTGTTGAAGTTGAGGGCGTGATTGCCGGGTCCGCTAAGGGTTGTGTTTGGGAAGCTGGGAAATGATTCGTTAGCCCCAATTGGCGAGACTAGCGGGTGGCAAGCTTGAGATGTCGGGATATCCGCTCGGGATGCCTGTCCACAGTAAGCATGGGGACTTTTGATTGTGATTGCGAGGCTCGTATAGAGGCAAAGGATTGAATCTGGGGATACCGAGATGCATTGGGATACGCGGAGCGAGCACGTATGTCTTTGTTGGTGCCGAAGCTTGATGTGCGGGCCGGGAAGCTGGCTGTCTTGGCGGGCATGTCGGGCTGCTTGGCCCGGCGCTGAGGAGCTTTGAGCGAGGCTGCTGCGTTCTTTGGGATCTCGTAGCTTGGCGGAGGCGGAACTTGCTGATAGCTTTGAGAAACCGGGGGAGCCGGTATGTCTTCGTCCTCTATGAGAACAAAGGTTCCATCAGGTTGGGGAACTGCGACTGTTCCTCGAAGACGCAAGGTGTCTACGATCCAGGCTTGTTGTTCTTCTTGGCGCTTCTTGATGGTTTCGAAGGCTCGCAGCACCTCCTCCATTGTCTGGAGGTTCCTTAGTGGCGGGGTTCCGTTTCCCTCACTGTTATACGGTTGATCCGTCGTCATGGGAGAGTAGCGGACGGTGCGAGCCGATTGAACTGGAAGGGCTATCGGACCTTGTGACCTCGATACTGAAAAGGCGGCTTCCAGGTATTCTCAACCACTCTCGGTTCGCTGGAGGGGGTGACGGGCAAGGTTTAGACACAGGAATGGCCTTACGGGATAAAAGGGGGAAAGCTCACGTGGCATGCGGTTTCCGTTTCTTTTATTTATGATTTTTTTTTGTTGTTTTAATTTACTTAAAACATGTTTTCTCAGAATCCTAGGTAGGTTGGAAAAGATTGCTCTTCTTTTCGCAACTATGCTAGATCTGGAGTCGATGGAGACCATACTGTGCGGCTATAAGCCCCTCGTTTTGCACTGTATTTCGACATCCCGGGGTGGGCGGCCCCGGGCGAGGGTCCTATAGTGCAAGCGGTTTCCACCGGCCTAAAAGAAAAATCGAACCTAAGGACCGAGCTGTCATGTTCGTTTTGATGCATTAGCCATGTGAATAGTGAACCGAGCCGGCCACTGAGTCAAGATCGAGTCAAGAGTTCGGCATGACCTCTCTTTACCTTGCTTGCGCAAGGGATGCGTGACGTTAGGCGTTAGGCTGGGTCATATTGTCATGGGCGACGTATCAAAGGCGTGATGACATGGTGTCATGTGAGCATGGATGTATATCGGGACGGAACATCGTCTAGGTGTAGCCGGAAATCAAGATCGAGGTCAAGATTTTAGCATGACCTTTCATCGCTTTGCTTGCGCAAGGATCTTGAGTTAGAGCCTTGACTCGAGAAAAATGGCCGGCATGGTATATGTATCCAGCTGTATGACACGGACTAGGTAAAAACCAACCGAGTGCGGGACGAGTGTGACTCAAGACTCAAACGTGCGGGGTTGACGCTTGGCTAGGATGGGATGTTTGGAATGATCCCGTGCGCGTCCAAGAGGCCTAGGAAGACCAAACGGACTGCAGCGAGACCACTCCGGGTTGAGGGTTGTAGTGTGCGGTGTATCCAGGCGGCAGTGCGCGTAGCGTACGGTGTAACCGAGGCAGCAGTGGGAGTAGTGTGCGGTGTAACCGAGGCAGCAGTGCGCGTAGTGTGCGGTCTCTAAAATTCTTTTTCTGAGTAAAATAGAAGTTTTTGAAGAATTTTAAATGTATGCACAGATGTATATTGATGCATTTTTTTGTATTTTTATTTTTTTTGTAAAATAAAAAGTAAAGCACGTGCACACATACACAACAGTTAAAGGAAGGGGTAGAATGAAAGTTTGACCCTCATCATTGTTTTAAAAATCTTTTGTTTTGTTTAAAAGAGATTTTAAAACAAAAAATCCCCAGCGGAGTCGCCAACTGAAATTACCCGGATCCGAGAGGCAGCGCGTTCGCGCCCCGGCATCTGGCATTTCCCGTCTTGCAGCGTTTTTTCGAGTTGGAGGTGTCTCGCCATTTGTTTTCGCATTTGTAGAGTCGCCACGCCGTTTTTATTAAGCCCAAAACATTGAAAAAGGGAATCAGTTTAAAGATAATTTTAAACTGTTTTTGTGTGATGAGATTTTGAGTTCGGAGGTCAGATGACTCCTCGGGAAGAGAATATTAGAATATTAGAGCTCACCCGAGTCGCCTCGTAAAACTAGTCTTTCGGATACCCCTAATATCCTTTAAATGTTGTGTGTGTGTGTGTGTGTGCTTTTTAAAAATGCATGCTGTGTCGGATGTCTACATTGTACACTGCGTATTGAAATGTATTGAAATAGTAATGGAAGGAAGCCTTACCAATGTTGGTTCGTGTCTGTCTTCCGCTGGGGAATAGTGTTTGGGGATGGAATAGTGTTCCGGGACGGATCGGGATTGCTTCGGGATGAGCCGGTTGTCTGCGGACAGAGTTTCGGCGTGAGTTGGTGTTGCAGGCTGCGTGTGGGCAGAGGTTCGGCGTGCGTGGGGATTGTCGGGATCACTCGGGCAGAGGTTCGGCGTGCGTTGGGGTGGCAGGAGTCACTCGGGGAGAGTTTCGGCGTGGTTTGGGGTGGCAGGAGTCACTCGGGCAGAGTTTCGGCGTGGTTTGGGATCGCCGGTTTGACTCGGAAAGAGCCGGGACACCGTGGAAAGACCAGGCAAGGCCTCGGAGTACCACGAGGGGCCTCAGAGTACCTCGAGAGTGCCTCGGGCGGCGCGGGAGCGTCGCGGGAGCGCTCGGGGAGGCTTCGGAGCACCACAAGGGGGCTCGGAAGGCCTCGGAAGGATCCGAAAGGGGCCGGGAGTGCCTCGAGAGGACTTAGAGGGGAAGCCAGAAGGCCTAGGGAGGAAGAGAGAAGTGGGAGGTGTGTGAAAATGAGGAGGGGGAGCCCTCTATTTATAGTGCCAGATTTGGTGCAAAGAGGTCCGTACGGACCTCCCTGGTAATCCAGACTTTTGGTTTTCCTCGATTTGAGGAATCTGTGATGATGGTGAATATTACGAAATCATGATGTCCCTGAGCAATAAGGTCCGTACGGACCATCTTGACATGCAAAGAGGTCCGTACGGACCAACTCTGCGAGGGTAATCATTTTCCCGGGATTTGAGGGAATATTGTGGACTTTAAGAGGATTCGGTAATTATTAAAGCAAAGAGGTCCGTACGGACCATTATTGCTTTTCCAATTTCCTGAAAATTCCCAAAAGGTCCTTTTGTCCCTTTTTATCCCAGAAAGGCTCCTCCCTTGGTTTGGCTGGGGGTTTTGAGAGGGTTTTGAGTGCCAGAGGTCGTCGAGACTGCGTTAATGAGTCTGCGGTGTTTCCCGTGTGCTTGAAAGGGGGTGATCCAGATTGGGGTACTTACACCAGGGCAAAAGCAGGAAAGAGTAAACCCCAGTCCAACCCGCGTCAAACACTTCGAGTCAATAAGTAGTGTAGGGTCCAGAGTCAGTAGGGTCAAGAGTCAGTTGAGTCATGAATCTTTGGATTCCAGTCCTCCGAGTCATCCGAAGGCCTCACGCCTAGGGATTATGAATATGTAATCAATGTCATCTTTCCTCTTGCTTTGAATGAAATGACAGATCTTTCTGAGTATCCCCTTATTGCCAACTTAACAAATGATAAATTAACTCAAAACTTAACAACAGTTAATAATGAATCATTTGAACAAGATGCAAACACACTAAATGAACAATACATCCAAGAAATCTTTAAGCAGGTTATAGACAAAGAGGAAAACCGGGCCCAAGCTGCCGATGAGGTTTTGACAAGTGATAACTTGGGTACTGTCGAGGAACCTAAAGAGATACAGATTGGAAACTTCTTTCAGGGGGTTGAACGGGACAGACTGGTTAATCTGCTCAGAGAATACATGGACGCCTTTGCATGGTCATACAAGGATATGCCGGGGCTAGACAGTTCGATAGTAGAGCACAGAATCCCTCTAGCACCAGATGCTAAGCTGTAGACACCCCATTCTGAACCAATAATTCATGATTACACTACTCTTCGTCTCTCTTTTATATTTTGATGAAAGCATATCAGTTTCGTCATGTTTCGTTAAGTTTCTAACTAACCTCGTTAGTTTTGGACCTAACTGACTAACGGAATAACTGAAGAGGGCAGAATTGTCCACAGACTGCTTTGTCTCGCACGAGATATCATATCTCGCGCGAGATATCTCCTCGACAGGATGTGCAGAAATCACTCTCCTTCTCCGTTTCAAACTCTCTTTTTGGATAAAACCTTATCAATTCGGGTATCCAATCAGAACTGAGTTCTGGAACCTTCCTAGGGAATTTTACCTCTCCACCTTCACCTCTTCAACCTCCTATAAATACTGGATGACTTTCAGTGTTTCGGGGGTCGACAATTCTGATCCTTGATCAAGAACACACACAACACACACAATTTGTTGGTTTCTTTCCACGAAAGACTCCTTCAAATCACTCACAAACAACTCCTAAATTCGTCCTTCAACCACGTTGATTGACGAACATCGAAGCCCGAATCAAAGGACCAAGGCGAAGCTCCGTCCGCATTGAGATCCAAATCAAGGATCGAGGCGAAGCTCTGTCCGTATCAAGTTTCAACTCTAAACTTGAGTCGAAACTCTGTCCGAATCTCTCCTCAAAAGGTAATCATCCTTTCACTTTCACTTTCACTTTCACTTCTCTTCTCAATCTCTCTATTGATTTTAGAGTAGTGTGATCCCATCAAAAGGATTAGCCTAGAGTCCCTTCAGTCAATGAAGGCGATCTCGAAGCATACAATCCGACATTCCTAATCAAGAAATTGATTAGGGTTTACTTGTTTTCTTTAATTATTTATTTTAAAGATTGAAAACCTCTCTTTTCTTTAGTAAGACCGATCTCCGGATTGGGTGAAATGGATGCTCCTTGACCTACCCATTTCATAACCTAAGCCCCGAACTCAAATCTCTTTCAAAATGGTTTTCCTATGTTTCCAAACGAATAATATAGGTGGCGACTCAAAAAGATGAAAAGATGAAATTTTCTCACAACGCTACAGTGGCGACTCCGCTGGGGACTTAAAATTAAGAGGCTTAAACTTGCGTCAAAATTAAAAGATAGGTTTTCAAAAAAAAAATTGTAAATTCGATTTTCTGCTCTCAGATGAGGCATATCTCGCACGAGATATCATATCTCGCGCGAGATATCGCCTCGGCAATCTGGTTGTTTTCTGGTTTCTCCCGTTTAGCTCATAATCCAAGACGAGAGCAGAACATGCAAGGAGGATCCCTGAATTCATTATCTGCAGAGTTCCCGTATCTTAAGGCCTCCCTTAAGATGTAGAACTCGAACCTTTATTTCTTTAAATAATTGATTATTATTTATAAACTGCGTGCGATTGGGTTTTATTTAATTAAAGTCCGGTCCATTGGGGATTCGGGAGATGTAAATTAAATTATTTATCTCTCTTTATCTCTCTTTATGTGGAACTACGACGGCCTGAGTCTTTCTAAATTGGGAGAAACGTAGGCAACCACTTGGTGCAGCCACTATCTGTTTTTATTTTGATTTTCAAAAAAAAATCTCTATTTTTATCTATCACCTAGATTGACTCTCACACACGCGCACTCATGCTATATCTGTCATTGCACTACATACTCCGATTAACTCGGGACCCACACTAAGGACGGATGACGGTAACCACCTAGTCGCCGGTCTCTCCGAAGTTGGACAATCTCACTCCGCATATTCAATCCACTTAGATTGTCATATCGCGGGGAGCCTAGCCTTCCAGCCCTGCATCGCCACATTTTCATGTAGATTGTCTTTCTAGGAACACTCCGTGACCGGTCGGTTTCGACTTGGTAATCTTTCTTGTCTTTGATCAAAATGAAGCTAATGTAAAATTGACTATCGAGAAAGGATTCGGAAAAGTCCCTTCGGAAAAAGAAAAAGTCCCTTCGGAAATGTCCCTTCGGAATGACCCTTTCGAAAGTCCCTTTAAAGAAAAAAATCCTTCCGGTTAATTTTACATGACTTTATTTTACAAAGAATGGTCAATTATCGAGTCCCTAGGTTTGGTTCGAATTACGTATACCTGTAAGATTTACCTAGGATACTAGATAGAAAACGGATCTTTGTCCGTCCGACCATGAATTTAGGAAATAAAAAGGAATAAAATCCATCTCTCCGAATGGTTATCTCGTGCGAGATTACCTAGTCTCGCGCGAGATATTATTTGCAGATTTCGTGTTTGTGATTGATAATCGATGTGCCCTCCCTCCTTGAGTCAAAACTCCGTCTCTAATAAAAATAAAACTTCAAAAAAATCGCTCGTGAGGTAATTTTAACCATCATCCTTTTCTCCATCTAGGATCGTTTGGGGCTAATCTTTTAAGAGGCGTTTCGTTAGGATATCTCGAGTTCATCTCTAAGGTTGTCAAGCTCCCTTACCTCTCTTCAACGGTAGCATCTCAATTTCTTTTCGACATGATGAATTCTGAAGCACTCAAGAAGGAAATTGAGGATCAAAGGATTCGATATGAAGAAATGCTACAAGCCCAAGCCGATGAAATGGAGGCCCGATTAGAACTTGAAAGGAGAATCCAAGCCGGGGAAATGAAAGCCGTGGTTGACGAACTCCAAGCCATGAAACTACAATTGGCCGAATTAAGCTCCAAGAAGAAAGAAAGTAGGACCTCTTCCGATGATGAAGTATCATACACTAAGAAGGCTAAAAGCCACCGCAAGCACAAGAAAAAGGTGTATGAGTCTAGCTCATCATCTTCCTCCTCCGACAATGAGAGTTATGCTTCCAAGAAAGAAAGAAAGAGGGAAAGCAAGGACGAACCCCTCACCATGGCAATGCTAGAAAAGGGACTTGCATCCCTCTATGTGAGCAAGGGAGCCTCGCTCTCTATTGACTATGACACCCTTCGTCAATCCATGTCAAAGCTTCCTAGAAAGTACAAGACACCCGACATTGCAAAATTCAATGGTTCTACTTGCCCTAAAGCTCATTTGGAAACCTACTCTTGGGCCATGCTACCTATGGGTGTCGATGACAACTTGCTAGTTCAATGCTTCCCTCAAATCCTTGATGGTGCCGCTAGAGATTGGTACATGACTCTTCCACTCTCCACAAGACTTGATTGGCCACTCGCCAGTCGTGCTTTCCAAAAGCAATTTGAGGACAACTCTACTTACCGCACTACTAGAAGGGACCTCGAGCAAACCAAGCAACTCTCAAATGAATCCTTCGCAGACTTCGTCAAAAGATGGAGGATCAAACTGACTGAAATCGTTGATAGGCCAAGCCTAGACGAACAAATTCATATCCTACTTCAATGTCTCCGCGAAGAGTACCAAGAGAAGCTTGCCGGAAATTACTTCCCTAGTTTCGTCGAACTCCATAAATCGGGCCTTAGAATCGATGAATTGATCCGTCTTAGAAAGAATTCAGAAAAGGAGAATCATCCAACAAAGGGGAGCACCAGTCGTACCTATCATGATTTTGGAGGGACTACTCTTAAGGAGATGTTCGATGATCTAGTAGGCCAAGGAAAATTGAAGCCAATGGAAGACTATCATCCTAAGAAAATGAGAGAAGATTGGGACCACGACATGTTTTGTGATTACCATCAGTTTAGTGGTCATGACACCAACAATTGCTACAACTTGAGGGATGCAATCCAAGACTTGTATGAAGCCGGCAAGATCAACTGAAGCATCACCACCTTGGGGCTCCGATTGTCCTCTCCCTTTTTCCTTTGAAAAAAAAATAAAATTATATAGATTAGGTAAACTTCCTAGTATGTTCTCGAAGAGTCGTTCTGTCATTCTAGTCCATCTCTATCCTCTCTAGTTTGTGTCAAGTGAACTATCGAGTCTGTTTCGAATTTTCTTATCAATAAAAGTTATCTCTTTATCCTAAACACTTTCCCAAGAGTTGTTTTTCTTTATGAATATCATTTGATCCATGCTGAATAGTGGACCCTCATTCCTTAAATCATCACGAAAAATAGAAACTTCTAAACAAGTTTGAAATGAAAACTATCCTTAGAAGGCTTAAGGCTAAACATTACTCATGTTGAAAGTCGATTGTCAACAAACGAAGGAAGCCAAAGACGCTGCTATCAACATTCATCCCAAGAAGAGTGGGGCTACTCAATTCAAGGCCTTGAGAGTACAAAAATAAAAAGCTCGCTAGGTCGAAACTCCTCAAATCGTCCTAGGCAAAAATAGACCCAAAAAAAAAAAAAAAAAAAAAACAGAGAAAAACTCTCAAGCCTTCATCACCCCACAACAAGGATGAAATTTCAACAAAGGCAAGAAGGACTCTCCCGCAAAGAAGAAGAGTCAAGTGATATCAATGAAGAAAAGAGGATCCATCAGCATCCTCTTACAATGAAGCCCGAATGGCAACGCAAATGAAGAAGACTTTCAACATCAATCCATAAAGAGAAATGTTTAGCCTTAATTCATACTAATGTTTGGCTTTCTTTTCAAATTCGTTAAGAAATTTCTAGATGATACAAGGTCCATTAAAAGTAGAGCAACTTTTCTAGACCTTTGAGCCATGCAGCTTTCTTTGTTGAGTCTAGGGTCTTCCTCTTAGCCATTTTCATACACACTCTTGAAATCCAAGCATCAAAACTGGGGCTTTCTAACCTTTCCTTCCTCAGTCAATCTCTACTCAAATCTCAGGAGTAATCAAATCTGCATTAGGAGCTTTCCTTTTCGCTTCTCACTCTCATTAGAGAATATTACTCTCCCCAAAAAGAGTCAATGCTTGGATCACCTTCCAAAAATAAATAGAGTCCGTCTCTCCTCAAACTAAACTCGAGATCTCATCTTTCTCCTTAATAAGATTCCTTCAACTGAGTCACCTTCGAGTAAACATACTTTTCAAAAAAAAAAATTTGCTCGCTAGGTTGAAAACTCGTAAAGAGCGGCCTAGGCAAAAGTTAGAGCACAAAAAGCAAAAGACGCAAAAGAGATGCCCGCTAGATTGAAAACTCGAAAGGGCGGTCTAGGCAAAAACCAGGGTACGTCACAAAAAAAATCAATCAAAGGAAAAAGGGAGGGAATCCTTCAACCTTCTTCAATTTACGCAGCCTCACAAGCCTGTTCACGAAGTCATCTGCAGCATACAAGAAGTCTTGGGGCTTGGCGTCAAGAGAAGCCTTTGGAAAATACGTGCTTTGGATTGGGCAGCATAAGTTCTACATAGCAAAAGCCATTGGAGTGGTTTGGACCTTGTTGAGTCAATGATCATCACATGAAAAACTTAGGGGCTTGACGATGAAAAAAAGTCCTACGACAATGAAAAATCCTTGAAATATCCTGAACCTTAGTGTTGAACTTGGGTTATCTCAACGAATCCTATTAGACGATTGTCTCATTCGATCATTAGATGGACCTCACGAGTTGGTCTTCAAAACCAAAATCTAAATCACAAACGATTTTCAATTCTCACATAATAGAACTCATTCTCCCCGCTGATTCTTGGACTCGAGTGCACATTGGTCATCTTGAACAAACAAGTGCTTAAGTGAATGTATGTTGTTAGGCAAATGCTTTCACTAACCCTCTTGCAGGAATTAAAATGCGTAAGGCACGTCAAGTGCCTACTTTCAAGAATTAGATCAAACATGTTGAGTGTTTGGATTTTTCCTACCATATACCTTTCCATATAGCAATGCATCCAATTAAGTGCGTCAAGCATCTCTTCAAGCGTCAAGCATCCATTGCGTCAAGCAACCATCGCGTCAAGCAACCATCGCGTCAAGCAACCATTACGTCAAGCAACCATCGCGTCAAGCATCCATCACGTCAAGTGCCATGCGTCAAGCATATTTCAACAAAAAGCCCGATTCAACGCCCAGACAGGTGGATCGTCAACAATTAGGTGTGTCAAACATCTAAGATGCGTCAAGCATCTAGGGTCAGTATGTCAAATACTTACCTTATCAAAAGCCCGATTCAGCGCCCTTACAGGTGGATCGTCACCAAGTAGGTGTGTCAAGCATCTACAAGTAGTATGTCGAGTACTACTCAACAAAAAGCTCGGTCTTGAATCTCCAAGATCGTCACCTCACTTCAGTCTCAAAAGAAAACCCAACAGAATGCAAAGGACCGGACAGGTAAATCTTTTTTTTCTAACATCTTTCCCGAATCGCCGGGCCCGAACAGGCGAATCTTCAGACAAACAGGTATATTCAGAATTGGGTCATGATTTGATTCCACAGTATGGATTTGCCTTTTCAAAAATAAAATCTCCTCGATTTTCAAAAAAATGATTTTCAAAATACCTAAAGCAGCCTTTTCGTGTTTTGGAGTCGAACTACGTTTGGTCTGATTCTCTCTTAGAGATACGTAGGCAGCCGTGCGGCACGACCATCCCAATGTTCAGAATGATGTCTTTTCTATCGACGACACTTCTTCTTTCATAAGACCTGTCGCCGAGGGGCTCTGTAGACACCCCATTCTGAACCAATAATTCATGATTACACTACTCTTCGTCTCTCTTTTATGTTTTGATGAAAGCATATAAGTTTCGTCATGTTTCGTTAAGTTTCTAACTAACCTCGTTAGTTTTGGACCTAACTGACTAACGGAATAACTGAAGAGGGCAGAATTGTCCACAGACTGCTTTGTCTCGCACGAGATATCATATCTCGCGCGAGATATCTCCTCGACAGGATGTGCAGAAATCACTCTCCTTCTCCGTTTCAAACTCTCTTTTTGGATAAAACCTTATCAATTCGGGTATCCAATCAGAACTGAGTTCTGGAACCTTCCTAGGGAATTTTACCTCTCCACCTTCACCTCTTCAACCTCCTATAAATACTGGATGACTTTCAGTGTTTCGGGGGTCGACAATTCTGATCCTTGATCAAGAACACACACAACACACACAATTTGTTGGTTTCTTTCCACGAAAGACTCCTTCAAATCACTCACAAACAACTCCTAAATTCGTCCTTCAACCACGTTGATTGACGAACATCGAAGCCCGAATCAAAGGACCAAGGCGAAGCTCCGTCCGCATTGAGATCCAAATCAAGGATCGAGGCGAAGCTCTGTCCGTATCAAGTTTCAACTCTAAACTTGAGTCGAAACTCTGTCCGAATCTCTCCTCAAAAGGTAATCATCCTTTCACTTTCACTTTCACTTCTCTTCTCAATCTCTCTATTGATTTTAGAGTAGTGTGATCCCATCAAAAGGATTAGCCTAGAGTCCCTTCAGTCAATGAAGGCGATCTCGAAGCATACAATCCGACATTCCTAATCAAGAAATTGATTAGGGTTTACTTGTTTTCTTTAATTATTTATTTTAAAGATTGAAAACCTCTCTTTTCTTTAGCAAGACCGATCTCCGGATTGGGTGAAATGGATGCTCCTTGACCTACCCATTTCATAACCTAAGCCCCGAACTCAAATCTCTTTCAAAATGGTTTTCCTATGTTTCCAAACGAATAATATAGGTGGCGACTCAAAAAGATGAAAAGATGAAATTTTCTCACAACGCTACAGTGGCGACTCCGCTGGGGACTTAAAATTAAGAGGCTTAAACTTGCGTCAAAATTAAAAGATAGGTTTTCAAAAAAAAATTGTAAATTCGATTTTCTGCTCTCAGATGAGGCATATCTCGCACGAGATATCATATCTCACGCGAGATATCGCCTCGGCAATCTGGTTGTTTTCTGGTTTCTCCCGTTTAGCTCATAATCCAAGACGAGAGCAGAACATGCAAGGAGGATCCCTGAATTCATTATCTGCAGAGTTCCCGCATCTTAAGGCCTCCCTTAAGATGTAGAACTCGAACCTTTATTTCTTTAAATAATTGATTATTATTTATAAACTGCGTGCGATTGGGTTTTATTTAATTAAAGTCCGGTCCATTGGGGATTCGGGAGTTGTAAATTAAATTATTTATCTCTCTTTATCTCTCTTTATGTGAAACTACGACGGCCTGAGTCTTTCTAAATTGGGAGAAACGTAGGCAACCACTTGGTGCAGCCACTATCTGTTTTTATTTTGATTTTCAAAAAAAAATCTCTATTTTTATCTATCACCTAGATTGACTCTCACACACGCGCACTCATGATATATCTGTCATTGCACTACATACTCCGATTAACTCGGAACCCACACTAAGGACGGATGACGGTAACCACCTAGTCGCCGGTCTCTTCGAAGTTGGACAATCCCACTCCGCATATTCAATCCACTTAGATTGTCATATCGCGGAGAGCCTAGCCTTCCAGCCCTGCATCGCCACATTTTCATGTAGATTGTCTTTCTAGGAACACTCCGTGACCGGTCGGTTTCGACTTGGTAATCTTTCTTGTCTTTGATCAAAATGAAGCTAATGTAAAATTGACTATCGAGAAAGCATTCGGAAAAGTCCCTTCGGAAAAAGAAAAAGTCCCTTCGGAAATGTCCCTTCGGAATGACCCTTTCGAAAGTCCCTTTAAAGAAAAAAATCCTTCCGGTCAATTTTACATGACTTTATTTTACAAAGAATGGTCAATTATCGAGTCCCTAGGTTTGGTTCGAATTACGTATACCTGTAAGATTTACCTAGGATACTAGATAGAAAACGGATCTTTGTCCGTCCGACCATGAATTTAGGAAATAAAAGGGAATAAAATCCATCTCTTCGAATGGTTATCTCGTGCGAGATTACCTAGTCTCGCGCGAGATATTATTTGCAGATTTCGTGTTTGTGATTGATAATCGATGTGCCCTCCCTCCTTGAGTCAAAACTCCGTCTCTAATAAAAATAAAACTTCAAAAAAATCGCTCGTGAGGTAATTTTAACCTCGTTAGTTTTGGACCTAACTGACTAACGGAATAACTGAAGAGGGCAGAATTGTCCACAGACTGCTTTGTCTCGCACGAGATATCATATCTCGCGCGAGATATCTCCTCGACAGGATGTGCAGAAATCACTCTCCTTCTCCGTTTCAAACTCTCTTTTTGGATAAAACCTTATCAATTCGGGTATCCAATCGGGCGGGATTACTGGAACCTTCCTAGGGGATTTTACCTCTCCACCTTCACCTCTCCAACCTCCTATAAATACTCGATGACTTTCAGTATTTCGGGGGTCGACAATTCTGATCCTTGATCAAGAACACACAGAACACACACAATTTATTGGTTTCTTTCCACGAAAGACTCCTTCAAATCACTCACAAACAACTCCTAAATTCGTCCTTCAACCACGTTGATTGACGAACATCGAAGCCCGAATCAAAGGACCAAGGCAAAGCTCCGTCCGCATCGAGATCCAAATCAAGGATCGAGGCGAAGCTCTGTCCGTATCAAGTTTCAACTCTAAACTTGAGTCGAAACTCTGTCCGAATCTCTCCTCAAAAGGTAATCATCCTTTCACTTTCACTTCTCTTCTCAATCTCTCTATTGATTTTAGAGTAGTGTGATCCCATCAAAAGGATTAGCCTAGAGTCCCTTCAGTCAATGAAGGCGATCTCGAAGCATACAATCCGACATTCCTAATCAAGAAATTGATTAGGGTTTACTTGTTTTCTTTAATTATTTATTTTAAAGATTGAAAACCTCTCTTTTCTTTAGCAAGACCGATCTCCGGATTGGGTGAAATGGATGCTCCTTGACCTACCCATTTCATAACCTAAGCCCCGAACCCAAATCTCTTTCAAAATGGTTTTCCTATGTTTCCAAACGAATAATATAGGTGGCGACTCAAAAAGATGAAAAGATGAAATTTTCTCACAACGCTACATAAGCCAGTGAAGCAGAAGCTGAGAAAGATCAAGCCAGAGTGGTCTCTACAAATCAAAGAAGAGATTGAGAAGCTACTGCGGGTAGGATTCATCAGAGTCATCGAATATCCGACATGGTTGTCCAACATTGTGACCGTAACCAAGGCCAATGGGAATGTGCGCTGCTGTGTAGATTTTCGAGATCTGAACAAAGCCAGCCCCAAAGAAGATTACCCCTTGCCAAACATAGACATCCTGGTGGACTCCACTGCCAACTATGAAGTAAAATCCTTCATTGATGGCTTTGCAGGCTACAACCAGATCAAGATGGCCGAGGAGGACCAAGAAAAGACAGCCTTCACCACACCGTGGGGAACATACTGCTATACAGTGATGCCATTTGGGCTTAAGAACGCCGGGGCTACTTATCAGAGGGCAGCGACCGCGCTTTTTCATGACATGATCCACAAGGAGATTGAGGTCTACGTTGATGACATGATAATCCGCTCCAAAGGCGAAGACGGACAGCATTTTGTTGACCTGCAAAAGTTCTTTGAGAGGCTGAGACAACATTCCATAAGACTAAACCCTGCTAAATGCACCTTTGGAGTGACAAGGGGAAAAGTGCTCGGGTATATGTCACGGAGCGAGGTATCGAAGTCGACCCCCGAAAGATCAAAGCCATTATGGACATGAGGCCACCTCGAACCCAGACAGAAGTCAAAAGCTTTATGGGCAAACTGCAGTATATCAGCCGCTTCGTCAACCAGTTGACCACTATGTGCGAGCCCATCTTCAAGCTCATGAAGAAGAATGTAGACACGGAATGGACCGAGGAATGCCAGGATGCCTTTGACCAAATCAAGGCGTACTTAGTACATCCTCCGGTACTATGCCCCCCACATAGACAGAAACCTTTTCTGCTCTATCTCACAGTCACTGATACAGCAGTTGGGGCTATGCTTGCTCAAGAGAAGAAAGACTCTCGGGTAGAGAATGCCATTTACTTTGTTAGCCGAAAGCTACAGGGGAGTGAGCTCAATTACTCAGCATGTGTAAAGACTTGTGCAGGACTGGTCTGGATAGTCGGTAAGCTGAAGCACTACATGCAAGCCCACCCTGTGAACTTGGTCTCGAAAATGGACCCTATCAAGTATATCTTTGATAAGCCTTCCCTCTCGATGCATCTAGCAAAGTGGTCCTTCTTCTTAGCTGAGTATGACATCAACTATGTGACGAGAAAGGCCATCAAGGGTTAAGCATTATCAGACCATATGGCAAATTTCCCTAGTAATGAGGACTGTGGGCCTGAACCCAAATTCCCAGATGAAGGGATCTTTGTAGTCGAGCCTGAAAGCCGATGGCAGCTTTTCTTTGACGGGGCTGCTAACAAGAGAGGAAATGGCGTAGGGATGCTACTGGTCGACCCGAAAGATGAGCACACGCCAATTGCCATCAAGTTGAACTTTCCTGCCACGAACAATGTTGCCGAGTATGAAGCCTGCATCGCTGGTTTAGAAGCTGCCTTAGAGAGGAATGTCAAGGAGCTCGAAGTTTATGGAGACTCAGCCCTGATCATCAACCAGATCTCCAACAAGTGGAAGACTGTGGATCCTAATCTTCAGCGGTATCATGCCTATATGGAGGAGTTGACTGAGCAGTTCAGAGAAGTGACCTTCCATTACCTGCCAAGGGAAAAGAATAGATTCGCAGACGCCCTAGCTACTCTAGCCTCAGTGGTAGAGATCCCTGAGGGAAAATCCATAAAGCCCTTCAGAGTGGGTAGAAGAGAAGCCCCGGCTTTCTATTGTGAAGTAGACTTGGGAACTGAGCCTATCAAGGAACCGTGGTACCATCAAATTTACCAGTTCCTCAAAGATGGAGAGTCAGCTTTCAGAGACGAAGAAGGTAGAACAAAAGAAGGTGTCAAAGTCAAGAGCTTGCAAGCCCTGAAAAGGTTGGCCTCCCATTATGTCATTTTAGGAGGCGACCTGTACAAGAAGCGGTACCAAGGACCACTCCTCTTGTGTGTCACCCAAGAAAGGGCCAGAGAGTTGATGACCGAAGTCCACAATGGTCCCTGCGGTCCTCATATGAATGCTAGAGCCACGATGCAAGTGATCCTCGAGAATGGGTTACTCTTGGATTTCCATGGAGACGGAGACTATGTCCGGCGTGTCCGAGCATGCGACAAATGCCAACGGTTTGCCAATCTCAACCATCTCCCGCCTCATGACACATGTCTTGCATGACGACTCCTTGGCCGTTCGCAACTTGGGGTATTGACGTGATAGGGAAGATAGCCCCGGCAGGAAGCAATGGGCATGAATTTGTGTTAGTAGCAGTCGACTACTTCACCAAGTGGGTAGAAGCCAAGTCCTACAAAGTCCTCACTTCCAAGAAGGTGGCCCAGTTTGTCAAAGAAAACATAATGTGCAGATATGGGGTGCCCAATGAGATCATTTCTGATAACGGGTCACACTTTGAAGGAGACTGCGATAGATTGCTGTCAGAATTCAGAATCACTCGCCACAAGTCGTCCCCATACGGACCTCAGACTAACGGAGCCATGGAAGCTGCCAATAAGACGCTCGAACGGATCATCCGGAAAATGGCCACCCGTGGTCGTGATTGGCCCGAAAAGCTGGACCTGGCACTCTGGGGCTACCGAACGTCTGTCAGAACAGCTACGGGAGAAACTCCTTTTGCCCTAACCTACGGGATGGAAGCAGTGTTACCAGTGGAGTTGGAAATTCCTTCACTAAGGGTCCTCCTGGAAAATAGTGTCAACGAAGTAGAATGGCTACGTAGCCGACATGAAGAGTTGGCCCTGCTTGATGAAAGAAGGCTTAAGGCCATGGAGCACACCCGAGCCTACCAGATGCGAATGGCCAGAGCATTTGATAAAAAATGTCAAGGAAAGGGACATCAAAGAGGGTGACTTAGTGTTGAAAGTGAAGCCCCCTACCAGAGATAACCCCCTGGGAAAATGGGAACCCGTTTGGATCGGCCCGTATGTGGTGCAGAAGATACTATCGGGAGGAGCAATGAAGCTTGCAGACCTGGATGGAAATCCCTTTGTCCACCCAGTCAACGGCGATAAGCTCTGAAGGTACTATGTCTGAAAATTAAAAAAAAAAAAAAAATAAAAAAAAGAAAAAAATCTTAGTGCAAAAAGATTAATACCCGGCTAAATTTGAAAAACCCAAAAAGGGCGGTCTAGGCAAAAACGGGGTTGCACATAAAAAAAAAAAGAAAAAATCTTAGTGCAAAAAGAGTAATACCCGGCTAGGCTAAAAACCCAAAAAGGACGGTCTAGGCAAAAACGGGGTTGCACATGAAAAAAAAAAAAAAAAAAGAGGCCAAAAGACCTAATCCCGATAGTTCACCAGAATGAACTACGAAGACCTGAGCCCCTTAGTCTTTCTT
Source organism: Adenophora triphylla var. japonica (assembly GCA_022495995.1). Lineage (NCBI taxonomy): Eukaryota > Viridiplantae > Streptophyta > Magnoliopsida > Asterales > Campanulaceae > Adenophora > Adenophora triphylla. Next base: position 57,595 of record JAFEMH010002281.1, on the reverse strand, counting down.
GTAAAAGGGGAACGTAGGCAGCCATATATGGTTCGGTCTAAACAATAAATAATAAAGGGCAATCAAGTTTTCATAAAACGGGTCCTAAGCAATCAATAAGACATCTGAAATTTCCATGAAATGTGTCTTGATTAATTTCTAAGATCATATCTTTGTTAAATACAAGTTAAAAACATCTTGATCAGTTCAAGCACGGTCTACTCTTGACTCTGCTAACCTGCTACAAAGATCTAAGATACAATAAAATGCCTAATAAACTATTGTGTTTGTAAATGGCAATAAGGGAATCCTAAGAAAAGATCTATCAGCTGTCATTCACTGAGTCTTCTTTGGTCTTCTTCCCTTTAACTCGACCTCGTCGAGTATTCTTTCTCTTCTTCTCTATGATGTCGGTCTCCCTCACCCCGACCTCAGGTATCCTCACTGGAGCCTCCATCAAACCTGTGTCAATAAGTGCCCTCTCAATACGGGCACGAGTCCGTACTTCCTCCCTCTCAGCCTCAGTCAAGGGAGCGACTTCAGATAGTCTCTTGTATCGAGCCTCCATATCTCTGATAAGGTCACCCGGGCCCGGTTATGGCGACTCGCCTTAGCTTCAGTCTCCCTCAGAGTCCTACTCGAGTCGCAGTCAGCCCCCAATAAGGCATGACGTCTCTCTCCCAATATGACCTGAGTCGCTCCCATCTCCATCTCATACCAATCCAAGTAGGCCGTAGTCAAGATGGTACTCTTCCTACTCTTGAGAATGGCCCTGGGTGAAAAAACAGTATATGTCCAAGCCCTCAAGAAGAATGAGAAGCTGGCTGGATCCTTCATGTCTAAAGGCACCACCTCCATGGTACGGATGTCCCCCCAATCGCCCAATGGCTCCTGTAGGGCCCCGAACTGCCTGGATACCAAGCAGGGTATGTAGAAGGATGACCAACAAAACCCTGAAACCCTCACCACATAGGACTCCTGAAATGTCCTCCTGGTCTGCAACCTCCAGTAAGGTACCCACCAGCGAATGTCCAAAGTGGATAACCTAGCCATCATCAGCTCCCAGTCACCAGTCTGCCTGGCGAACCCCTCAGAAATCACCCGAGGGCAGTCGGCAAAGCCCCTGGCAAAGCCCCGAGCCTCTCCTGCAGCCATAAAGTCAACACAGCCGGACTCCCAGACCTCATGAAATGGTCTCCTCTAGCCATCCTATCAATGCCGTGAAGGGTCTCACCCAAAACCAGTGGGATAATATCCTTCCCAGCCCTGCAATCCCTAACCATGTCCAAGAGGTCACCATGACAAATCCCCACGGACTCAGCAGTGAACAGAGACGAGAATATGCAGAGGATAAAGGCATCCATAGCCACCGTGTTCGTAGCCATATCCGGAGACCCAAACCTGCCCGGGATATCAGAAAGGTCAATCATGTCTGGAGCTATCATCATTCCCTCAGCCTCTCCTGGAGAGATTTGCAGAAAAGATGCCAACTTTGCCGCCACCGGCACATCTTCAATCAGAGGAATTGATATAGCTTCGATTTCTGGACCCCCAATCAAGGCTCGGAAGTCTTTATAGGTTGGGACAATCTCATTGTAAGAAAAGCAGTAAATGTGTCTACGGACGTCCCAAAACTTTGCTGCTGCCCTCAAAAGGTCCCAATCGGGCGAGAGATCCTTCAAATGCCATAAAGATTTGATCTTGAAGGTAGTATCGAATAGCTCCTTGTGAGATTGAAAGTTATATCTCACCCAAGATTGAAGAACAGACAGAAAACGGTCTCTTTTCCCCTTTTGCAATCTGACGGGTTTCTCCATTGCAAGATGATCAAAGTTGATGTCTTTAGGTCAAAAATATGCTCTGGGATCAGTTGGGACAAGTCTAGGGTGAAAATGAAATGAAATGGCCAAGCCTTGGTTTTATTTTGGAAAAAACCAGTTCAGACAGCACTGTCAGCCGTACGGCTTCATTTTCCCTCAGGTCCAGACCGCACGGCTTCATTTGCTCTCTGCAGAAAAAAATTTGCAGCAACCCAAGTTGCTGCCCAAAGGGAGTTTTCACCCCACTTTTTCAACAAAAACTTGTACAAAAACATATCCAAACACCAACCATGCAGTTATGTGTCATCACAAATCATTTTGGCCCAGTTTCAGCCTCAATTCCAAGCAAAAAAGCAGCCCCGGGGCTCAAGCAATATGCAAATTCATAAAGCATAAATTAGGAAAGTAAATAAAACAGTAATACATTGTTTTCGCCCCATCGGCGCCCAAATAAAGCAAAAAATAAACAAAATGTGCATAAAATTGTTCATTGTTTGTTTCCTTCCCAGATTGACCCTAAAGACCTCCTAGGCCTCCGACCCCTCGTCGTCACTACTCAGCTCGTAGAAGCTAGGGTCTCTCATCACATCCTCACTGTCACTCACATCAGAAAGATGGACATTCACATGCTCGTACTCGGCTAGCTGCTCCAGGATGCCAGTGTTAGGTCCCTGTCACCGAGGCAGGGCACTAGAAGAGTACTCTAAAGCCGATGAGGTGGATGCCGTGCTCCCTACGTGTCTCCTTTTGCGCACGGGCTCCTGCACGTTCGCTGCAGCCTTTGAAGCGCAAGCCAGCTTCTTCATGAGGGACCGACACACATCCTTCTAGCCCCTGTTCTGCCTGACCAAGCCGTCATAAGTACGAGCTGGAACCTGAGAAAAAGAGAGAAGAAAATCTCAGAAAATCTCAGAATCAGAAAAAAAAACAAAGAAATCTGAAAAAGGGAAAAGACCCTAAAGTGTACTCACAGTGCTGTCAGGCGGCAGAGTATACTGGGGCTCCCTCGTGTCGGGTACAGGTATCCTGAACCTCCTCGGTACCCCATTGACCACATAAGAAAGGTGAGCAGGAGGCATCGGCGGGTCAGTAGGCTCGGCTTCCCCATACCCACAGTGACGGCCCGGCTTCACTAGCCACGTGGCATCCTCAACCGCTGCTCCACAAAGGTAGCATACGGGGTAGCCAGATCAAAATACTCCGCCGACCAGTCCCTGGGCTGCAACATCCGTGCTGGAGGATCATAAGGAGTAATGGCATTCAATGGAGGGACATGGCCATGCTGCCTGGAAAAGCGATCCCCCAGATAAATGATATCACATGTCAGGCCCGTCAGCCACCTCCTCTGCCTCGTCGCCTCCACAGCATCCCCTAGCAGAACCTCCGGGTACCTCCCCCAAGGTTAGAAGTCAACTCCATCATGCCCATCCTTGTTGATGACCGGTCTAACCATCTTATAGTCAAAAGTGATCCGGGTCTTCCCGGTAAACTTGTCTCTAGCATCTCCCCTCCAACGAATCATAGCAGGGAAGATGGTAGAATCACTCTGCTGGTTCCACGGAAAGAACCTGATCACCTCACAAAACCAGACTTGCATGTTCAAATCATAAAAGGGTCATTTCTCTTATAAAGGTCTCAAGACACAAAGGTACAAAGAGAAAGAAAAGAAGGTGAGAATACCTCAAGAGCAAAGGAGAAGCAATCCATCGAAGCAGCCTTATTCCGGCTGTACAAATCCAGGGAGAAGTAAAGCTTCACCAATCTGGCCTCACCCCAGGAGACCGTCCCAATCTCATCCACATCCTCCAGAGAGTCCAGGAGGCACAGCATAGCCAAAGTCCCAGAATTGGCAAAGATGGTGACTGACAGCATCAACCACAGAAAAGCCCTCGCAAGCTGGTGAGCAGTCACCTCATTAGCAGCAAATCTCTGCATGCAGTTCAGGACTGCCACCTCAACATTCCTCGTCTCCATCCCTAGCCCCTTAGGCTGAAGATCAAATCCCACCAGAGCCCTAAACTCCTCCGCCGTGATATGGTCCCTCCAAGTCACAGGCCTCCCGGTGAACTGTAAGCCAGTGATAGCAGTGAAGTCTGCGGGCGTCACTGTAAGCTCCCCCCAGCTAAGGTGAAAGCTGTGGGTGGTGTCCCACCAAAACTCCGAGAGGGCCTGGATCAAGCCCTTGCTCTTCGAGGTCACATGAATGCCTCTGCCAATAGCCTCAACGAACAAATCCAGGCCGGTAGTCCTCACTAGCTGCTTAGGATTTACCCCATCCTTCTCAAAGTCAGGCATCCTCTCCCATAGCCTCACCGCCACCTCAGAAGGTCCCCTAGACTTGCTCTCCTGTAGGAAAACACAACAAAAAAAAGATGTGTCAGTCCTTCATCTCATTTCAAAAGCAAGCATATATTCAAAAAATACACATATTTTCAAAGAAAAGCAGTCATAAAAAATTTCTAGCATCTTTTTGCATAGAAAACGTGTCTTTCATCATTTGAAACACATCATGTCAAGCACATTGCTCTCCTAAGCACAAAATTCTTATTTTCAAAATTATTTGCACATAAGCATTAATTTTTTCAAAAAAAAAATGGCATGCATGAATCCTTTTCATCGTCCAAAATCCCGTTTCCTCATCCATGATCAAAATTTGACCTAGTTCTAGCACATGCAAGAACTCCGTCACATTTTAGACAATTATTTTTCTTACCTTTGAAAAAAAAATGGGTCATTCTCATTATTTTTCAAATAAATTGCACATGCATGTTCATTTGTGTCCTTAGCCTCATAGGTTAATCATCAAAATCCTAAAATCATCAACAAAATCCTAGGAAAATTCGAGAAGTTCCTAAAACTCGGGTCATGCCCTAAAATCAATCAAAATCCAATCAAAATTGACGGAATCGAGCAAATCAAGAATGCTTACCCCAACCGATTGAGGTTTCATGGATTTGTGCTCCCTCTTGCTCGGATAAAACTTGGAAGGAGGCGTATTGAAATCATATTTTCGCTCGGTTCGGACAAGCTCCCTCCTCCTCCTTCGAGCGGCCTCGAAGATGTTCCTCCGTGCTTGACTAGGCATTGGATTCCCTTCCGGATCCATCCTAAATCAAAAGAAACAAGGGAATTGAAGGATTTTCGAAAATTCTCTCTCTCCTCTCTCTCTATTCCTCGGCAGCAGAAGGGTGACAATGGCGCTATGCCCATTTTTAAATCTGTTTAAACAATCTGATAAAATCAGGATTTAAGCTGGGCGGCCTCTTTTTCCATCACCTCATGCCGGGCGGCCTCTTTTGCCCTGAGCAGAAAATTACACTTATGCCCTGGACTTTCCACTTGGGCATATAACTCCCGTTATTTCTTAACTAGAGTAACACTGTTTCCCAAGTATATCCATTATCTTAAAGAAGAATTAACTTTCCTCCCGAGTCGCCTCCGTTACTTTCGTTATAACGGAATAACGCTAGGTGACATCCTCCGAATTGTCAAAAACTTAAGCTACCTCTATCACAGATTGAGAAGTACGCTCAAGTTCTCCAAACTTAAGCTACCTCTATCACAGATTGAGAAGTACGCTCAAGTTCTTCAATCTTAAGCTACCTCTATCACAGATTGAGAAGTACGCTCAAGTTCTTTGAAATTAATCTACCTCTATCATAGATTGAGAAGTACGCTCAAGTTCTCCAAACTTAAGCTACCTCTATCACAGATTGAGAAGTACGCTCAAGTTCTCCAAACTTTAGCTACCTCTATCACGGATTGAGAAGTACGCTCAAGTGCTCCAAACTTAAGCTACCTCTATCACAGATTAAGAAGTACGCTCAAGTTCTCCAAACTTTAGCTACCTCTATCATAGATTGAGAAGTACGCTCAAGTTCTCCAAACTTAAGCTACCTCTATCACAGATTGAGAAAGTACGCTCAAGTTTTCCAAACTTTAGCTACCTCTATCATAGATTGAGAAGTACGCTCAAGTCCTCCAAACTTAAGCTACCTCTATCACAGATTGAGAAGTACGCTCAAGTTCTCCAAACTTCAGCTACCTCTATCCACTCGATAGTGACGTAAGCTTTAGTCTTCATCAGGTGACAACCTCCATTAATTGTCAATCAGGTGACAACCTCCATTAATTGTCAATCAGGTAAAAACCTCCATTAATTGTCAAAACCTCAAGGATCCTAGTCATTGTTCCTAACTATCTAGTGATGCTTGAACTACGATCAAGGCTTGATTCCTCCAGGAAACGTAGGTAGCCTTTCATAAAAGGTCCAGCCATCCGACCGCAGTAGGTCACCCTCTTCCTTCATCACTCCTCAGTGATGAAATAGCCCCTCATAGAGGTCTAGATATCCGACCACATCGGTCACTTCTAGCATATCCCTAGTAGGATCAGTCGCTTGACCTCCCAGGTCACTTTCCCTTCTATTTCCACAGCTAGAGACCAGTTCCTCTTTGCCATTCCTCAGCGGATCTTATCCTGAACTACTGCCTGGCTTGATTCCTCCGGGATACGTAGGTAGCCTACTTTAGGTTCAGCCAATTCGTCACATGTGACACCCCCTTTCCCCAGTGGATTCCGAACTACGATTATGGCTTGATTCCCACTCGGGATACGTACGTAGCCTTCCAAAGGTTCAGCCACTCGACCACCTTGGTCACTCAATCCGTCTCGGCATTCGCCAGATCGGATCCTTTTCTATCGACAACCCCACTCGCCCTGCAAGTGACGTTGCCGAGGGGCTTCTGTAAGTACCCAAATCTGGCTCATGCCTTTCGGTTAAGTTTTTCGGCAATTCCTCGGACTTTCCTAAAGTTCAGGAGCAATTCGGGAACTGTTCTGAACCTTCCGAGGGGTGAAGGGATTACTTGGAATTAAAAAACCATGTTTTCCTTTTATATAAAAACCCTTCTAGAAGGCCACCTTGAATGATTCTAGAAAGATGATGAGTCATAAGGGATAATGCCGCACGGCTGCATTAGGCCAGGGTTTCAAGCCGCACGGCTTCATTGGCTGTCACCAGACTGCCTATAAATAGAGGCCTCCTCTACCCATTTTGTAAGACAGTTTTAGCATTAAAACTCTGCCAAAATACAACTACGAAAATCCATTGAGCTGAGAGTGATAAAAACCACCTCCCTCCTCACCAAAACCTCCCAAAGTTTGTCCATTTCCTAGGCAAGCTTCAAAGAGCAAGAGGACACCACCATTCGTAACCCCTTTTACCCTTTACCTTGCATTATACTTGTTTTATGTGATATACTTGCTCCTTGCATTTACATATTGCTATATATTGCTTCGTATTTGGTACATTGTCATTAAAGATACTATCTTTAATCATATATCCCCTTTTCCCTCATCACATAGGATCCATGGAGGATCCAACCCAAGGATGAACAAATAAGACCTCATAAAAGGCTTGTTCTAGGGTGGATCTCTCACATGGTGATGTGAAAAGTAGCATCCCTTGCACTTAAACATCATCTTTACATATAAAGTTGCATCATTTGCATCAAAAATGATATATTTGCATTAAAGTAGCATCCTTTAATCTCAAAATGATATCTTTATGCATCTTTTGCACATAATATGCCATTTTCATATATAAAGTTGCATCATTTGCACTTAAAAATGCTTTCTTTACATTAAAGGTGCATCCTTTACACCTAAAACCTTTTTTTTACATAAAGATGCATCCTTTGCATTAAAAATCATTTCTTTACATCAAAAAGCATCCTTTGCAAACAAATAGCATCCTTTGCACTTAAAATGTCATTTTTTTCATTAAAAATGTCATTTTTATCCTAAACATGCATTCCCTAGTCCCCATTGGTATTTGGATGCATCTCTTGGAACGAAATGGTGTAAAGGTCCTATCTTTGCATCATTTCTTCCATTAAAGATGCCATAATCCCTTTGGAAATGAATGAGCCTTGAACCCTATATCTCCGATTATCACGTGAGACGAGCATAGTAGTCCCTACACAAGCTCAATCGTCTCAAGGTGTAGGATTGATGGGCTAAGGTCATTCCTTTCTAAAGGACCTCACTCTTGGACCATAAAAAAGAGTCCTTCTCTCGATCACACATGACCCAAGGTCAAATAGTAATGATCACAAGTCCAAGATGAGGGTGGGATCAAAGTCCCGAACACATAAAAATCCAAGGAATCCCGAGCAATAACCAACTAAATGGTTTATACGTCCGGAAGACAACTTGGAACATCCCCCCCTCTTTTCAACACATGCACACAAGAAAGCACACAAGCAAGCACGAAAAATGGAATCTTGAGAGACTTGCTTCGGCAAGGCACCTTGAGTGAACAACGATCCGTTCTTCCCAAGGGGTAACATAACCTCCGAACCCTAATTCCTTTTTTTCAAAGTTTTGAGGAAATCAAAATGGCGTGGCGACTCCGTTTTTCAAATTAAACCGGATGTTTTCAAACTCAAGTGAATCCAAATGACACAAATAAAAATAAATTTGGGCACCACATTCACACGTGGGGAACTTACTGCTATACAGTGATGCCATTTGGGCTTAAGAACGTCGGGGCTACTTATCAGAGGGCAGCGATCGCGCTTTTTCATGACATGATCCACAAGGAGATTGAGTTCTACGTCGATGACATGATAATCCACTCCAAAGGCGAGAATGGACAGCACTTTGTTGACATGCGAAAGTTCTTTGAGAGGCTGAGACAACATTCCATGAGACTAAACCCTGCCAAATGCACCTTCGGAGTGACAAGGGGAAAAGTGCTCGGGTATATGGTCACAGAGCGAGGTATCAAAGTCGACCCCCGAAAGATCAAAGCCATTATGGACATGAGGCCACCTCGAACCCAGACAGAAGTCAAAAGCTTTATGGGTAAACTACAGTACATCAGCCGTTTCGTTAACCAGCTGACTACTATGTGCGAGACCATCTTCAAGCTCATGAAGAAGAATGTAGACACGAAATGGACCGAGGAATGGCAGGATGCCTTTGACCAAATCAAGGCGTACTTAGTACATCCTCCGGTGTTATTCCCCCCACGTAGACAGAAACCTCTTCTGCTCTATCTCACTGTCACTGATACGGCAGTTGGGGCTATGCTTGCTCAAGAAAAGAAAGACTCTCGGGTAGAGAATGCCATTTACTTTATCAGCCGGAAGCTACAGGGGAGTGAGCTAAATTATCCAACATGTGAAAAGACTTGTGCAGGACTGGTCTGGGTAGTCGGCAAGCTGAAGCACTACATGCAAGACCACCCTGTGAACTTGGTCTCGAAAATGGACCCCATCAAGTATATCTTTGACAAGCCTTCCCTCTCGATGCGTCTAGCAAAGTGGTCCTTCATCTTAGTTGAGTATGACATCAACTATGTGACCAGAAAGGCCATCAAGGGTCAAGCGTTGTCAGACCATTTGGCAAACTTCCCCAGAAATGAGGACCGCGGGCCTGAACCCCAATTCCCAGATGAAGGGATCTTCGTAGTTGAGCCTGAGAACCGATGGCAGCTATTCTTTGACGGAGCTGCTAACAAAAGAGGAAATGGCATAGGGATGCTACTGGTCGATCCGAAAGATGAGCACACACCCATAGCCCTTAAGTTGAACTTTCCTGCCACGAACAATGTCATCGAGTACGAAGCTTGTATTGCTGGTTTAGAGGCTGCTTTAGAAAGAAATGTCAAGGAGCTCGAAGTTTATGGAGACTCAGCCCTGATCATCAACCAGGTCTCCAACAAATGGAAGACTGTGGACCCTAATCTTCAGCGGTATCATGTCTATATGGAGGAATTGACTGGACAGTTCAGAGAAGTGACTTTCCACTACCTGCCAAGGGAAAAGAATAGATTCGCAGATGCCCTAGCTACTCTAGCCTCACTGGTAGAGATCCCCGAGGAAAAAGCCATGAAACCCTTCAGAGTGGGTAGAAGAGAAGCCCCGACTTTCTGTTGTGAAATAGACTTAGGACCTGAGCCTATCAAGGAACCGTGGTACAGTCAAATTTACCAGTTTCTCAAAGATGGAGAGTCAGCTTTCAGAGATGAAAAAGGTAGACCAAAAGAAGGTGTCAAAGCCAAGAGCTTGCAAGCCCTGAAAAGGTTGGCCTCCCATTATGTCATTTTAGGAGGCGACCTGTACAAGAAGAGGTACCAGGGACCACTCCTCCTGTGTGTCACCCAAGAAAGGGCTAGAGAGTTGATGACCGAAGTCCATAATGGTCCCTGCGGTCCTCATATGAATGCTAGAGCCCTGATACAAGTGATCCTCAGAATGGGTTACTATTGGATCTCCATGGAGACAGACTGTGTCCAGCATGTCCGAGCGTGCGACAAATGCCAACGGTTTGCCAACCTCAACCATCTCCCGCCTCATGACCTGTACTGCATGACGACTCCTTTTCCGTTCGCAACTTGGGGTATTGACGTGATAGGGAAAATAGCCCCGGCAGAAAGTAATGGGCATGAGTTCGTGTTAGTGGCAGTCGACTACTTCACCAAGTGGGTAAAGGCCAAGTCTCTGAGTCCTCGCTTCCCGAGAGGTGGCGGTTCATCAAAGAAAACATTATGTGTAGATATGGGATGCCCAATGAGAGATCATTTCGATAATGCAGTGTCACACTTTGAAGGAAGGCTGCGATATATTGTTGTCGAGTGAGAATCACTTTCGCCACGAAGTCGTCCCATACTGGACCTCAAACTAACGGAGCGTGGAAGGCCTTGCCAATAAGACGCTCGAATGGATCATCCGGAAAATGGCCACCCGTGGTCGTGATTGGCCCGAAAAGCTGCACCTGGCGCTCTGGGGCTACCGAACGTCTGTCAGAACAGCCACGGGAGAAACTCCCTTTGCCCTAACCTACGGGATGGAAGCAGTGTTACCAGTGGAGTTGGAAATACCATCACTAAGGGTCCTCCTGGAAAACAGTGTCAACGAAGTAGAATGGCTACGTAGCTGGCATGATGAGTTGGCACTGCTCGACAAAAGAAGGCTTAAGGCCATGGAACACACCCGAGCCTACCAGAGGCGAATGGCCAGAGCATTTGACAAGAAAGTCAAAGCCAGAGACATCAAAGAGGGTGACTTAATATTGAAAGTGAAGCCCCCTACCAGAAACAACCACCTGGGAAAGTGGGAACCCGTTTGGATCGGCCCGTATGTGGTGCAGAAGATACTATCGGGAGGAGCAATGAAGCTTGCAGACCTGGACGGCAATCCCTTTGTCCACCCACTCAACGGCGATAAGCTCCGAAGGTACTATGTCTGAAAATAAAATAAAAATATATAAAAAAAAGAGAAAAAGAAAGTAAAAAAAAAAAAAGAGAAAAAAAATCTTAGTGCAAAAAGAGTAATACCCAGCTAGGCTGAAAAACCCAAAAAGGGCGGTCTAGGCAAAAAATAGGGTTGCACATAAAAAAAGAAAAAAAAAAAAAAGAAAAAAAGAAAAAAAAAGAGAAAAAAATTTAATGCAAAAAGAGTAATACCCACTTTAATTTGAAAAACCCAAAAAGGGCGATCTAGGCAAAAAACAGGGTTGCACATAAAAAAATAAACAAAATAGAAAAGGACAAAAGACCTAATCCCGATAGTTCACCAGAATGAACTACGAAGACCTGAGCCCCTTAGTCTTTCTTGTAAAAGGGGAACATAGGCAGCCATATATGGTTCGATCTAAACAATAATTAATAAAGGGCAATCAAGTTTTCATGAAACGGGTCCTAAGCAATCAATAAGACATCTGAAATTTCCATGAAATGTGTCTTGATTAATTTCTAAGATCATATCTTTGTTAATTACAAGTTAAAAGACTCCATGATGAGTTCAAGCACGGTCTACTCTTGACTCTGCTAACCTGCTACAAAGATCTAAAATACAATAAAATGCCTAATAAACTACTGTGTTTGCAAAATGGCAATAAGGGAATCCTAAGAAAAGATTTATCAGCTGTCATTCACTGAGTCTTCTTTGGTCTTCTTCCCTTTACCTCGACTCGTCAAGTGTTCTTTCTCTTTTTTTCTATGATGCCGGTCTCCTTCATCCCGATCTCCGGTATCCTCACTGGAACCTCCATCAAACCTGTGTCAATATGTGCCCTCTTAACCCGGGCACAAGTCCGCACTTCCTCCCTCTGAGCCTCAGCCAAGGGAGCTACTTCAGAAAGCCTCTCATATCGAGCCTCCATATCTTTGATAAGGTCACCCGACTGGTTATGGCGACTCGCCTTAGCTTCAGTCTCCCTTAGAGTCCTATTCGAGTCGCAGTCAGCCCCCAACAAAGCCTGACGTCTCTCTCCCAAAATGACCTGAGTCGCTCCCATTTCCCTCTCATACCAATCCAAGTAGGCCGTAGTCAAGATGGTACTCTTCCTGCTCTTGAGAATGGCCCTGGGTGGGAAAGCAGTATATGTCCAAGCCCTCGAGAAGAATGAGAAGTTGGCTGGATCCCTCATGTCTAAAGGCACCACCTCCATGGTACGAATGTCTTTCCAATCGCCCAACGGCTCTTGTAAGGCCCCGAACTGCCTGGATACTAAGCAGGGTATGTAGAAGGATGACCAAGAAAACCCTGGAACCCTCACCACATAGGACTCCTGAAATGTCCTCCGGGTCTGCAACCTCCAGTAAGGTACCCACCAGCGAATGTCCAAAGTGGATAACCTAGCCATCATCAGCTCCCAGTCACCCTGGTCCTGCTTCCTAGGCGAACCGCTCCGAGAAATCACCCAAGGGCACTGAGTCGGCAAAGCCCCGAGCCTCTCCTGCAGCCATAAGGTCAACACGGCCTGACTCCCAGACCTCATGAAACGGTCTCCTCTAGCCATCCTGTCAATACCATGCAGGGTCTCACCCAAAACCAGTGGGATAATATCCTTCCCAGCCCTGCAATCCCTAACCATGTCCAAGAGGCCACCATGACAAATCCCCACAGACTCAGCAGTGAACAGAGATGAGAATACGTAGAGGATAAAGGCATCCATAGCCACCGTGGTCATAGCCATATCCGGAGATCCAAACTTGCCCGGGATATCAGAAAGGTCAATCCTGTCCGGAGCTATCATCATCCCCTCAGCCTCTCCCGAAGAGATTTGCAGAAAAGATGCCAACTTTGCTGCCACCGGCATGTCTTCGATCAGAGGAATCGATATAGCCTCAATTTTTGGACCCCCAATAAAGGCTCGGAAGTCTTCATAGATTGGGACAAGCTCGTTGTAAGAAAAGCAGTAAACGTGTCTACGGACGTCCCAAAACCTTGCCGCGGCCCTCAAAAGGTCCCAATCGGGCGGGAGATCCTTCAAATGCCATAAAGATTTGATCTTGAAGGTAGTATCGAACAGCCCCTTGTGAGATTGAAAGTTATGTCTCACCCAAGATTGAAGATCGGAAAGAAAACGGTCTCTTTTCCCCTTTTGCAATCTGACGAGTTTCTCCATTGCAAGATGATCAAAGTTGATGTCTTTAGGTCAAAAATATGCTCTAGGATCAGTTGGGACAAGTCTAGGATGAAAATGAAATGAAATGGCCAAGCCTTGGTTTTATTTTGAAAAAGACCAGTCCATACAGAACTGTTAGCCGCACGGCTTCATTTGCTCCCAGGTCCAGACCGCACGGCCTCATTTGCCATCTGCAGAAAAGAATCTGCAGCAACCCAAGTTGCTGCCCAAAGGGAGTTTTCACCCCACTTTTCCAACAAAAACATGTACAAAAACATGTACAAAAACATATCCAAACACCAACCATGCAGTTATGTGTCATCACAAATCATTTTGGCCAAGTTTCAGCCCCAATTCCAAGCAAAAAAACTACCCCGAGGCTCAAGTAATATGCAAATTCATAAAACATAAATTAGAAAAGCAAATAAAATAGTAATACATTGTTTTCGCCCCATCGGCGCCCAAATAAAGCAAAAAATAAACAAAATGTGCATAAAATTGTTCATTGTTTGTTTCTTTCCCACTAGATAAATTCTAAGGACCTCCTAGGCCTCCGACCCCTCGTCGTCACTACTCAGCTCGTAGAAGCTCGTCTCCATCATCAAATCTTCGCTGTCACTCACATCAGAAAGATGGACATTCACATGCTCATATTCAGCTAGCTGCTCTAGGATGCCGACATTGGGTCCCTGTCCTCGAGGCATGGCACTAGAAGAGTACTCTAAGGCCGATGAGGTGGATGCCGTGCCCCCGATGTGCCTTCTTTTGCGCACGGGCTCCTGCACGTTCGCTGCAGCCTTTGAAGCGCAAGCCAGCTTCTTCACGAGGGACCGGCATACATCCTTCCAACCCCTGTTCTGCTTCACCAAGCCGTCATAAGTACGAGCTGGAACCTGAGAAAAAAGAGAAGAAAATCTCAGAAAAATCTCGGAATTGCAAAAAGCAAAGAAATCTGAAAAAAAGGGGGAAAAGACCCTAAAGTGTCCTCACAATGCTGTCAGGCAACAGAGTATACTGGGCTCCCTCGTGTCGGGGACAGGTATCCTGAACCTCCTCGGTACCCCGTTGACCACATAAGAGAGATGAGCAGGAGGCATCGGCGGGTCAGTAGGCTCGGCTTCCCCATACCCCTGAGTGACAGCCAGCTTCACTAGCTTCTGTGGCGTCCTCAACCGCTGCTCCACAAAGGTAGCATACGGGGTAGCTAGATCAAAATACTCCTCAGCTGCCACGCATGCCTGATACCTCACTATGTCATCCACCGACCAGTCCCTGGGCTGCAGCATCCGTGCTGGAGGATCATGAGGAGTAATGGCATCCAATGGAGGGACATGGCCATGCTGCTTGGAAAAGCGGTCTCCCAGATAAATGACATCACATGTCAGGCCCGTCAGCCACCTCCTCTGCCTAATCGCCTCCACGGCATCCCCTAGCAGAACCTCCGGGTACCTCCCCCAAGGGTAGAAGTCAACTCCATCATGCCCATCCCTGTTGATGATTGGTCTCACCATCTTGTAGTCAAAAGTGATTCGGGTCTTCCCGGTGAACTTGTCTCTAGCATCTCCCCTCCAACGGATCATAGCAGGGAAGATGGTAGAATCACTCTGTTGGTACCACAGAAAGAACCTGATCACCTCGCAAAACCAGACCTGCATGTTCAAAACATAGAAGGGTCATTTCTCTCATAAAGTCTCAAAGACAGAAAGGAAAAGAGAAAGGAAAGAAGGTGAGAATACCTCAAGAGCAAAAGAGAAGCAGTCCATGGAGGCAGCCTTGTTCCGGCTATACATATCCAGGGAGAAGTAAAGCTCCGCCAATCCGGCCTCACCCCAAGAGACCGTCCCAATCTCATCCACATCCTCCAAGGAGTCCAGAAGGCACAGCATAGCCAAAGTCCCAGAATTAGCAAAGATGGTGACTGACAGCATCAACCACAGAAAAGCTCTCGCAAGCTGGTGGGCAGTCACCTCATTGGCGGCAAATCCCTGCATGCAGTTCAGGACTGCCACCTCAACATTCCTCGTCTCCATCCCCAGCCCCTTAGGCTGGAGGTCAAACCCAACTAGAGCCCTGAACTCCTCAGCCGTGATATGGTCTCTCCAGGTCACAGGCCTCCCGGTGAACTACAAGCCAGTGATAGCAGTAAAGTCTGCGGGCGTCACTGTAAGCTCCCCCCAGCTAAGGTGAAAGCTGTGGGTGGTGTCCCACCAGAACTCTGAGAGGGCCTGGATCAATCCCTTGCTCTTCGAGGTCACATGAATGCCTCTGCCGATAGCCTCAACGAACAAATCCAGGCCGGTAGCCCTCACTAGCTGCTTGAGGTTCACCCCATCCTTCTCAAAGTCGGGCATCCTCTCCCATAGCCTCACAGCAACCTCAAAAGGTCCCCTAAACTTGTTCTCCTGTAGGAGAACACAACAAAAAGCGTGCCAGTCCTTCATCTCATTTCAAAAGCATGCATATATTCAAAAGTGCACATATTTTCAAAAGAAAAAAGCATTCATAAAAAATTTCTAGCATCCTTTGCATAGAAAACGTGTCTGTCATCATTTGAAACGCATCGTGTCAAGCACATTGCTCTCCTAAGCACAAAATTCTGATTTTTAAAATTATTTGCACATAAGCATTAATTTTTTTTTTCAAAAATGGCATGCATGAATCCTTTTCATCGTCCAAAAATCCCGTTTCCTCATCCATGATCAAAAAATTGACCTAGTTCTAGCACATGCAAGAACTCCGTCACATTTTAGACAATTATTTTTCTTACTTTATTTTCGAAAAAAAATGGGTCATTCTCATTATTTTTCAAATAAATTGCACATGCATGTTCGTTTATCTTCCTAGCCTCATAGGTTAATCATCAAGATTCCAAAGTCATCAACAAAAATCCTAGGAAAATTCGAGAAATTCTTAAAACTCGGGTCAAGCCCTAAAATCAATCAAAATTCAATAAAAATTGACGGAATCGAGCAAATCAAGAATGCTTACCCCAACCGATTGAGGTTTCGTCGATTTGTGCTCTCCCTTACCGGGATAAAGCTCCGATGGAGGCGTATTGAAGTCATACTTCCTATCCGTTCGAACAAGCTCCCTCCTCCTCCTTCGAGCGGCCTCGGAGATGTTCCTCCGTGCTTGCCTAGGCTTCAGATTCCCTTCCGGATCCATCTAAATCAAAAGAAGCAAAGGAATTGAAGGATTCTCGAAAAATTCTTTCTCTCCTCTCTCTCTATTCCTCGGCAGCAGAAGGGTGGCAACGGTACCCAATGCCCGTCCAACTCCAGTTTTAAATAAACTGGTGAAAATAAACTTCTGGCCGTACGGCCTCTTTTGCCCCTGTCTCATGCCGGGCGGCTTCTTTTTCTCTGAGCAGAAATTACATCTTTGCCCTTGGACTTTTCACTTGGGCATACAACTTCCGTTATTTTTTAACTAGAGTAACGCTGTGATCCCAAGTATATCCGTTATCTCCAAGAAGAATTAATTTCTCTCCCAAGTCGCCTCCGTTACTTCCGTTATAACGGAATAACGCTAGGTGACAACCTCCGAATTGTCGAAATCCAAACTTTAGCTACCTCTATTACAGATTGAGAAGTACGCTCAAGTCCTCCAAACTTTAGCTACCTCTATCACAGATTGAGAAGTACGCTCAAGTCCTCCTAACTTTAGCTACCTCTATCACAGATTGAGAAGTACGCTCAAGTCCTCCAAACTTTAGCTACCTCTATCACAGATTGAGAAGTACGCTCAAGTCCTCCAAACTTTAGCTACCTCTATCACAGATTGAGAAGTACGCTCAAGTCCTCCAAACTTTATCTACCTCTATCACGGATTGAGAAGTACGCTCAAGTTCTCCAAACTTAAGCTACCTCTAACACAGATTGAGAAGTACACTCAAGTTCTCCAAACTTAAGCTACCTCTATCACAGATTGAGAAGTACGCTCAAGTTTTCCTAACTTCAGCTACCTCTATCCACTCGATAGTGACGTAAGCTTTAGTCTCAATCAGGGGACAACCTCCATTAATTGTCAATCAGGTGACAACCTCCATTAATTGTCAATCAGGTGACAACCTCCATTAATTGTCAAAACCTCAAGGATCCTAGACACTGTTCCTAACTATCTAGTGAGGCTTGAACTACGACCAAGGCTTGATTCCTCCGGGATACGTAAGTAGCCTTTCATAAAAGGTCCAGCCATTCGACCACATCGGTCACCTTGTTCCTTCGTCACGCCTCAGTGGTGAAATAGCCCCTCATAGAGGTCTAGATATCCGACCACATCGGTCACTTTTAGCATATCCCCAAAAGAATCAGTCGCTTGACTTCCCAGGTCACTTTCTCTTCTATTTCCCCAGCAAGAGACCAGTTTCTCTTCGCCATTCCTCAGCGGATCTTATTCTAAACTATGGCCTGGCTTGATTCCTCTGGGATACGTAGGTTGCCTACTTTAGGTTCAGCCAATTCGTCACATATGACACCCCTTTTCCCAGTGGATTCCGAACTACGATTATGGATTGATTCCCATTCGGGATACGTAGGTAGCTTTCCAAAGGTTCAGCCACTCGACCACCTTGGTCACCCAATCCGTCTCGGCATTCGCCAGATCGGATCCTTTTCTATCGACAACCCCACTCGCCCTGAAAGTGACGTTGCCGAGGGGATTTTGTAAGTACCCAAATCTGGCTCATGCCTTCCGGTTAAGTTTCCCGGCAAGTCTCCGGACTTTCCTAAAGTTCAGGAGCAATTCGGGAACTGTTCCGAACCTTCCGAGGGGTGAAGGAATTACTTGGAATTAAAAAACCACGTTTTCCTTTAATATAAAAACCCTTCTAGAAAGGCCACCTTGCATGATTCTAGAAGTATGCTGAGTCATTGGGGATAATGCCGCACGGCTGCATTAGGCCAGAACCCCAAGCCGCACGGCTTCATTTGTCACGGATCGCCTATAAATAGAGGCCTCCTCTACCCATTTTGATATACAGTTTTCAGCACTGAAACTCTGCCAAAATAACACTACGAAAATACAGAGAGCTGAGAGTGCCAAAAACCACCTCCCTCCTCCTTAAAACCTCTAAAAGTTGGTCCCTTTCCTAGGCAAACTTCCAAGAGAAAGAGGTCACCACCATTAGTAACCTCTCATCCCCTTTATCTTACATTATGCTTGTATATATGTGATATATTTGCTCCTTGCTTTACATATTACTATATATTTGCTTGGGACTTGGTATATTGTCTTTAAAGGTCATATCTTTAAGCATGTAAATCATATCCCCCTCCTTTTGCATCCTTTGCATTAAAGTAGCATCTTTTGCTTCTAAAAATGATATCTTTATGCATCCTTTGCTCATAAAAATGTTATCTTTGCATAAAAATTGCATCCTTTGCACTTGAAACTTCATTTTTACACATAAAGATGCATCCTTTGCATTAAAGATCATTTCTTTAACATCAAAAAGCATCCTTTGCAAACCAAAAGCATCCTTTGCACCAAAATGTCATCTTTTTCATTAAAAATGTCATTTTTAGTTTAGAATGCATCCTTCATGTCCCTCATGGTTGGATCTCTCTTTCCTAGGATTGCTTAGTGACCTTCTTAATGCACGAAAAGTCCAATTTTTATACCCTTCCCCTAGTCCACTTTGGTATTTGATGCATCCTTTGGAGCAGACTGGTGTAAAGATCCTATCTTTACATCGTTTCTTCCATTAAAGGTGCCATAATCTCTTTAGAAAGGGATAAACCTTGAACCCTATATCTCCGATTATCACTTGAGACAAGCATAATAGTCCCTACATAAGCTCAATCGTCTCAAGATGTAGGATTGATGGGCTAAGGATACTCCTTTCTAAAGAACCTCATTTTGGACTATAAGAGAGAGTCCTTCTCTCGATCACACAAGACCCAAGGTCAAATAGTGATGATCACAAGTCCAAGATGAGGACGGGATCAAAGTCCCGAACACATAAAAATCCAAGGAATCCCGAGCGATAACCAACTAAATGGTTTATACGTCCGGAAGACAACTTGGAACATTTCTCCCCCCCCCCCCCACTTTTCAACACATGCACACAAGAAAGCACGCAAGTAAGCACGAAAAATGGAATCTTGGGAGACTTGCTTCGGCAAGGCACCTTGGGTGAACGACGATCCGTTCTTCCCAAGGGGTAACTTAACCTCCGAACCCTAATTCCTTTTTTTTCAAAGTTTTGAGAAAATCAAAATGGCGTGGCGACTCCGTTTTTTCAAATTAAACCGGATGTTTTCAAACTCAAGTGAATCCAAATAAAACAAAAAAAAAGAATTTGGGCACCACATTCACAGTAGGGAATGAAAAAGTGAAATTTAATTTTCCTAAATTAATAAAGAGTCCTAATCTTGAGAGCCCTTGCTTGGGAATTAACATGTTTTGAGTATAAAAAATGAGGTAGGAGAGAGAAATTGTGGTATAAATAATAATTGAATTGTTGTTGTAATTATAACATTTGAATCTCATTAATATAAAAGTAATAAAATATTTTAATTTTAAAAATTTCATAGTTTGTAATGTGGTGTCTAATGAGAATGAGAAGAAAGTGTATAATTTGTATTGAGAGATAGGAGGGAGTATATATATATGTGAAACATGAGGGATGAAAATGATACTGATGCCGCAGAAAATGTTCTTATCAATCTTCCTCCACGTGGCAGGACTATTCACCTGACTCCTTGACCTGAAATCAGAACCCACGACTAGCCAGATGTGTCTCCGGCTTAGACCCTCGGGCGTGAGAGTAAGTACGTATGTTTGGAGAGCAAATAATGTATTGAACAAAGATGATCAAATAACAAAATTGCAGTTACCTCATAACCGTTGTAGTGGTATTGTATTTATAGTTGATGAGTGTGGTATTTTTGGTGCCCATTGTGAGGTGCTTAAGGTATCCGGATTGGGTTACCCATGCTTTGGGTAAATTTGAGAAAAAGTGCTCGCTCTGCCAGAAGACCCCCAAGTACTATAAAGATAATGGGGAGCATGTTGGTGGTAAGAATTTACTCGCCTTTTTATTGGTTGTATGTGGAACCTATAAGATCGTACATAGCTGCTTAAATTGTACATGTAACTGTGAACTCGTAAATTCTTCACTTGTAAGTAGATCTTGTAGTCTGTACATGCTTAGCTCGCAGTAGAACTTGGCATTATAATTTTTAGCTCGTAGTTTATTTGCTCGTATGTAGAACTCGTAGCTCATACATAGAACTTTCCCGAACTGTCGAACTAACCCTTTGGCTGCTTTGATTTTGCACAGTTCTGACTCCTGCTTAAGAGGCTAATATGGGCCGAGCTATTGATGTGAGGAAGAGCAAGAGGAGCTGTGGGGCTGCCAATGCTAGGGAGAATCGTGAGGCTGAGGGGGCCAAACGAAACGAGCTTTTGAAGTTGGTGGATCAAGACGCTACCCAATACATCCCTGCTGAAGATAATTTAGAGGATCTGGAGGAGGGACGAGTTGAAGGAGATGCCCAAGGGGCTGAGGAGGGAGATGCCGCAAAAGTTGATGGAGCCGAGCAGGCTGTGGAGCCAATCAAGGAGGTCATCAGGGCTAGAACTCGGGCTCAAGCCAAATCTAAATCCAAAGCTGTCTCCAGGGACAAGTCGCATGTTATAGATGTGGATGAGGAGGAGGAAGAGGATGATGATGCTCCCCTGAGCAAGAAAATCAAGATTGGCCAGTCCAAGGCAAGCTCGACATCTGATCAGGTCGATGCTACTGAGCAAGTGGAGGCTGAAGCTAGGGGCCCCCAGTCATCTCCCATCCGAGTCTTTTATGCCGAGCTAGTTCAGGCCCGAGTTGATGAACTGATTGAAGTTGCTCCCCTCACTGGGCTGAATTGCTTGGCCAGGGAATACCCCGAGCTGGAGTATGGCCAGGTAGTTGTAAGGAGGGGAGCTGACCAAGATTTGGTCAAGAAGTACACCAACAGGGCCTTGACTCCAGAAGCTTGACGTGCCAGGGTCGGGCTAGCTCACTCCGAGGTAACCCTTGTAATTTTTTGTATTGTTGTTTTTATCCTTCTCGCTTGTCTCAAGTCTCCATTTTATTTCTGATCGACCTGATCCCCTTTCTTTACTCGTTATTTCAGTCTCTTGCCATGATAGATTTATCCACCAGCTATTGGAAAGCTGCTGAAGAGCAGGAGAAGTTGGCCAAGTCCATGCTTGCTCGGAAGAATGAGGAGTTGAAGAAGATGGAGGAAGATCATGCCAAGCTGAAGGAGGAGCACGAGAAATTGAAGGAGACCCACTCTGACCTTGACTCGGCGTATGACGCCCTGAAGCTGGTGAAGGATAATGAAATCAAGCTGAAGGAAGATGCTTGGCAGAGACTGGGGAAAGCAGATAAGGAGCTCGCCACTCTTAAAGAAGAGAAGAAGAAGATGTCTGCAGATCTTGAATTGGCAACCCAACAATTGGAAGAAGTGCCTGTTACCCTAGCAAAGAAGCAAGAAGAGCTCGACGTTGCTCGGCTTCAATGGGGGGGTGGTGGAGCTATCTGATGCCGTTAAAGCTGCTAAGGAAGAGGATGTGAAAGCCTATAAAGAGAGTGATGAGCTCCAGGCTTATGTTATTGATAAGGCAAAAGGGTTCTTCGATGTAGGTCGGAGCCACATGGCTCGACGCATCGTGGTGGATCCTTCTGTTAACATATCTGTCGAGCATCTGGTAAGGTGGGCATCAGAGGGCCAATACAACACGGCGGCTCGTCAAGGCCATCACCTGGTGCCCTATAATGATAATGAATTAGAGCTTATTGCCAAGGATGATGAGGAAGCAGATGCCGAGCCGTGGGTCCCCCCTCCAGTTAAGACTGTTAATTTCGACACCATTTTGGCCGAGCTTGAGGAACCCGACGAACTGGCATTTGAAGGCGACACTCCCAAACATGGATTTTCTGAGTCGGGTAAGCTTGTTGGCCCCCAGCAGCAAGAAGATTCCGTAGATGATCAAGTGACCACCAGTAACCAAGCTGAAGTTGATCCATCCTCTTGAATTTTGATTTGAATGGTTATGTAACAAACAAGTCCCAAACACTTTTTATTTTTTGCTTTTGTTACTGTTTGAATGCCTTGGCCCAGCTTTTGGGAGGCATAATACTTCGTAACTTTTATTTGCTTAAGTCTTGGCCCGTTTTGGGAGACTTAGTTATATTTAATCATAGCTGACTTTCTCTCATTGTGTATTGTATGCTTTTGATTCCAGCATGAATTTGTGTCGAGCTAGATGTAATATGACAAATAAGTCACCCTAAGCCTGAGGTCGGCCTGGTTTTCTGGTAACTCAATTGACCTTAGACTTGCAAAAATTTTTGCAAACGAGATTGACTAAGAGTCGAACCTGTTTTAAGAGATCAAAGCTGACCAAGGATCGAGCTTATTAGAACGAAGTCGACCAAGGGTTGGACTTGTTAATGGAATGAAGCCGAGTAAGGATCGAGCTTGTTAGAACGAATTCGACTAAGGGTCGAACTTGTTAATGGAACGAAGCTGATTAAGAATCGAGCTTGTTAGAACGAAGCTGACTAAGAGTCGAGCTTGTTAGAACGAAGTCGACTAAGAGTCGGACTTGTTAAAGGAACAAAGCTGATTAAGAATCGAGCTTGCTAAAACGAACCTGACTAAGAGTCGAGCTTGTTAGAACGAAGTCGACTAAGAGTCAGACTTGTTAAAGGAACAAAGCTGATTATGAATCGAGCTTGCTAAAATGAAGCTGACTAATAGTCGAGCTTGTTGAAATTAGTGTAACACAATGTTGGGTCGAATAGAACTGCGATTTTTATTGAAGTACGAACATGCTTACATCAAATGGAAAGCTAGAACTATGACAAATTCAAACTTGGAGACTGCATTAACTTTGAACTGAACTAGGGAACTGAACTAGAAGTAATATTTGATGAGGTGAGTAGCATGCCATGGATGCTTCATTTCCTCACCATCTGGATGAGCAATCATGTAAGTCCCTTCATTGATGATTCGAGTAACAATATAGGGACCTTCCCAGTTGGGAGATAGCTTGTTCTGTTGGGTTCTCCTTCCTGTTGCCTCGATCTTTCTTAACATGTGGTCACCCACTTGGAATGATCTTGTCTTCACCTTCTTATCATGGTAACTCTTTGTTTTTTGTTTGTAGTTGACCATTCGTAAGTAGGCTGTGTCTCGCTTCTCGTCGATCAAGTCCAAGTCGATCAACCTGTTGGTGTCGTTCTGCTCTTGATCGAAGAAGACCACTCTGGCTGTAGGAAATCGCAGCTCAGCTGGAGCCATGACCTCCGATCCATATGTAAGAGCGAATGGGGTTTCCCTCGTAGGCCCCCGAGTGGTTGTGCGAACTGCCTAAAGAGCAAGGGAGAGTTCGTCCTACCAGTTACTACGTCGACCCACTAATCCCGTCTTGAGTGAGGAGAGAACAAGTTTATTCGCTGCTTTAGCTTGCCCATTGCCTTGAGGGTATGCAACAGATGATTGCCAATGTTTTATCCCTACTCGATTCATTTCTTCTTCGAAATCTCTGGAGAAATGTAAGCCGTTGTCTGAGACTATAGCTCGAGAGATCCCAAATCGACACCAGATGAAGTCATGAATGAAGTTGATGGCATTTTCCTCTGTGATGCGAGCTAGTGGCTTTGCTTTGACCCACTTTGTGAAATAATCAATTGCTACGATCACATACTTGCAGTTTCCAAGGGCGGGAGGGAAGAGTCCAATCAAATCGACGCCCCACATATCAAATGGCCAAGCAGCAATCACTGGAGTTTGCTTCGTTATAGGCAGATGAGGTAGGTTGGCAAACCTTTGACATTGGTCACATTGCTGAACAAAGTCGTGAGTGTCAGCTCTCATGTGTGGCCAGTAGTACCCCAAGGTGATCAATTTGTCGGCTAAAGTTCTGGCCCCCGGGTGTCCACCACAAATTCCACTGTGCACCTCATGCATTAATTGAGTGATCTCCTGGGGGTGAATACACTTCAGCAATGGTCTAGTGTAAGATCTCCTGAATAGCATGTCCCCTTGCACAACATATCTCGGAGCTTTCTTTTTGATAGCTCGAGCTGTCTTCTCGTCCTCAGGAAGCTCGCCTGTCTCTAAGTATGCCTTCATTTCTTCGATCCAACACTTGTTATAAACCCAGTTCCTCGAAGTGTCTTCCACACACTAAATTTGAACTCTTTCATATGCTGGGCTCTCAAGGTAGGAGATAGGTTCCTCATGTGGCTCGTCTGAAGTAGCCAGCTTCGAGAGTAAGTCGGCTAATTCATTGTCTTCTCGACCAATCCTCTGAATTTCCCAAAACTCTAAGTCTTTTATCAATTCCTTCACCAGGTCACAGTATTTGATCAAGGTGGAGTTTAGCACCTCATACTCCCCTCTGACCTGGTTGACTATTAATTGGGAGTCACAATAAGATATGATTTTGGTCGCCCCAAAGCATTTGGCGTACTCGATGGCTGCGACCAATGCTTCATACTCCGCCTGGTTGTTGGAGGCCTCAAACTTGAACCTCAATACTTCCTCATAGATTGTCCCAGACTCTGGTTCGATCAGTACTATCCCAGCTCCACTAACGTTCTTCGTAGCTGACCCATCTGAGTAGACCTTCCAGCAATCGTCGGGTAGAGAAGTGACGAGCTGAGACTCTGGCTCCTTTCCCTTAACTTTCTCCTTCTGGGTTCGCACCTCGCTATCTTCCTTGGTGAACGTCAGCTCGACCAAAAAGTCTGCCAAGGCTTGAGCCTTCAATGCCTTTCAAGGTCGATACTCGATGTCAAATTCTGTGAGAGCAATTGACCAATTGAGTAGACGGCCTGAGCTTTCTGGCTTATGAAGAATTTTTCTCAAGGGCGCGTTCGTGAGCACCACAATAGGATGAGCTAAAAAGTAGGCCCGCAGCTTTCTCGAAGCTACGACTAAGGCATATGCGACCTTCTCTGCATTGTATTATCTACCTTCCACATCTGATAGAGCTTTGCTAACATAGTACATAGGCTTTTGAAGCCCTTCTTCTTCTCAAACTAAGACTGCTGCAACTGACTGATCACCCACAGACAGATATACAAACAAGGTCTCTCCAGTAGTCGGGCTGCTCAATAGAGGAGGAGTAGCGAGGTACTCCTTGAGCTGTTGGAACGACGAATGACATTCGCCCGTCCACTCAAAATTTTTCGTCCCCCTCAAAGATTTGAATAAGGGGAGAGACCTTTCTGCCGACTTGGCTATGAAGCGACCTAGGGCTGCCACCCTTCCATTAAGTCGCTGCATCTCCTTTATACTTGTGGGCTCCATCATGTCGACTAGAGCCTTGATCTTCTCTGGATTGGCTTCAATACCTCGCTGGGACACCATAAAGCCAAGAAATTTGCCCGCTGCTACTCCGAATACGCATTTGCTTGGGTTAAGTTTCATGTCGTTTGCTCGTAGATTGGCGAACGTTTCCCTTAGGTCGGCCACGTGACGTCCAGTCTTTGTTTTGATGACCATATCGTCGACGTAGGACTCCATGTTTCGGCCAATCTGTGAAGCAAAGACTTTGTTGACCATACGTTGATAGGTCGCTCCTGCATTTTTTAACCCGAATGGCATTATGGTGTAGTAGTAGATGCCTCCAACTGCTTGGAAAGTTGTCTTCACGATGTCATCCTCATCCATCTTGATCTGATGATAGCCTGAATAGGCATCTAGAAAGCTGAGGGTGGAATGGCCAGCAATAGAATCAACGAGCTTGTCAATTCTAGGGAGAGGATAGCTGTCTTTTGGGCATGCAAGATTGAGATTGGTGAAGTCGACGCACATTCTCCATTTGCCATTTGACTTCTTCACCATGACCACATTGGCTAACCAGGTTGTATGTGTAGCCTCCTTTATGATACCCGTACTCAAAAGCTTTTGTACTTCAAGTTTTATAGCCTCCTCTTTGTCATGAGCGAAGCTTCTCAATTTCTGGGGTCTAGGTTTTATGGTCGGGTTGGCCTCCAGAACACCGACATCCTCCTTAATCCCCTTCATATCTTCTACTCGTCAGGCAAAAACATCATTGTTTTCTTTAAGTAGCTCGACAATCTCTAACCTTTCTTCAGGTGACAATTGCTTTCCAATCTGAATTTTCTGCTCGGGATAGGAAGGATTTGTGATCACTGCTTCCAACTTGTCCACAACCTCTAGCTCTGGACCATCTCTAAACTGTAGGGTCTCAATGATGATCTCCCTAACCCTCTGTCTTTCCTTAGCCCCCAAGTGGGGAGCTTCTTCAGCCATCATGGCATCCATTTCATCTACAATCCCATTGGTGGTGACCCCCGAGTTATTGTCGACTTGGAGACATTGCTCGCCTATGAAGACTTGGTCGACCATAACTGTATCTGGATCGACCGTTGTGAGTGTGGAAGGATGTGTCGACTCTGTCATGACTTCTTCATGCGAGCGATAGGTCTCCTCCTCTACGCAGGTGATCGTAGATAGTCGAGTAGTTTTGGTGACCGACTGAGACAGCTTTAGGTATCCCTCCGCAGTTTCAACCTCTATCTCCCTCTTCTTTCTTTCTCGAAGGACATGATCAAGGTATGCTCGAGCTGCGCCTTGTACACAGCCGACTCCAGCTGGCGTGGGGAATTTAACTCCCTGATGGGGGATTGAAGCCACCATTCCAAGTGCGACCTGGCCAGGGATGCCAAGAATAGCAGCATAATCACTATTCACATCAATGACAATAAATTTTACCTTGGAAACGACGCTGTAAGGGTGCTGACCTAGGTCGACTTCTAGTTCGATCTGTCCTTTGGCATCGACCCAGTGGTTGGTGAAGCCTTCCAATCTGCCATCATATCGTTCGAACTGCTCACTCGAGAGACCCATCTCCTTGAACGTTTTGTAGAACAGAATATCCTTGCAGGCCCCCGTGTCGACTAAGAGTCTGCTCATCATACAACCATCAATTAGTCCTGTGATGACCAGGACTTGCTCTCTAGCTGCAATATTAGTCGCTAGCTCGTTCGGATAAAAGCTAATCACCTCGTCCCTGACGTAGCTCCTTGTCGGCACATGTGGGGCTTTGTTGAGCTGGAAAATATCTTATGCTTGATGGCTGTGTTGCTGGCTTGCTCAGTGATAACGCCCAAATTCATCCTAGGTTGCCTTGGCTCTGGATGTCCACCCCCAGGTCGCTCACCGCCGCCTGCTTGAGGCCTTTTTACATATGCATCGAGCCTTCCCTGGTCGACTATCTTCTGAATTATACGCTTCAAGCTCATACAATCCTCCATAGTATGGCCCGTATCTTTGTGATATTCGCAGTATTTGCTATTATCCCTTCTGAACTTATTTTTCTGGGTTCATAGGGGCAAGTAGGCCTAGCTCGACCATATTCATTATTTCAGTTCGACTCACCGTCAGGGGAGTGAAAGCTTCGGGCACTTTCTCAGTTTCCCTGGCTCTGTTCTTGCCATTTTTGTTGTTTCCCCCATTCTTGGCTGAGTCCTTCTTATCGTCAGCGACCTCAGACTTGGGGCCTTTCCCATTTTTCTTCTCTTTCCTCTCCTCGGCCAAAGCCACATTGTAGGCCTTCTCGAACAACTCTTGACGAGTAGTAACTATTCGAATTGTTAGCTCGTAGTCCATATCTGCAGAAGTAATTCCACTCCTGAAACAATTGATCACCTCCCTGTCTGTGAGGTCCTCCTAGATTTTGTCGACCATCTCCTTAAATTTGGTGTAGTAGCTCATCGAGCTTTCATTTTTCCCTTGTACCAAGTTGTTTAGATCGGTGACTGTCATCTTCCTAGCTCCAGCAGTCGAGAAGCGCTCCAGAAATTTCTTCCTCATGTAGGTCCAAGTCGAGATGCAACCTGGTGCCAAGCCATTGAACCAAGTGAGGGCTGCCCCAGTGAGTGTGCTTGTAAGTGCCTTGCACATCATGTCGTCCTCGTGAGATACAAAGCACATGGTAGCCTCCAAGTGTTGTATATGGCTTTTGGCGTTGGTCGCACCCGAATATTTCTCTAGGACCGGCAATCTAAAACCTGGCGGAGGTCGACTGTCGAGCAACTCCTTGGCCAAAGGTCGAAGAGCGAAACCTTCTCGTTCATCCTTTCTAACATCCTCTTTCTTATCAGCTTCCCACTGCTCAAACTTCTTCTTCCATAGGAGCCATTCTCTAGCATCTGGCCTGTCGTCCCTAGCATGGGAGACATCATTTGACCTTTGCCTCTCTTCATGGTGATGCTCTCTCCCAGAGTTGGCTCTGCGTCTGTCGCTTTTAGGGGTAGTTATCTCTCTGCCCCTCCTATCCCTGTGAGAAGGTGACCTCACTGACTGAATTGGCGACCTGCGCCTATCATCTCTAAGCGGCGACCTGCGCCTGTCCTCTCTTAGTGGCGACCTGCGCCTATCATCTCTGAGTGGCGACCTGCGCCTACCTTCTCTTATAGGCGATCTTCGCCCATTCCTTTCCCTGTGGGACTGCGACCTTTGTGTCCTGGCCGGTGATCCACACAAGCTTCGACTTGCCTCTAGTTGTCGTCTTAGATCCGACTGGGCTTCCTGCTCTCTATTCCTGTTGAGGCTGGCCCTCAGATCGTCACTCGAAACATGAATAGGGGACTGAGGCCGCTGCACTATTCTTTGCTCGACATTCTGTCCCACGGTCTCATTCGGCCTAGCACTCCTAGCGTGCTGCCTGTTAGAAACTTGAGAGGGAGCCACCCTTTCTGACCTTCTATCAGCCTGCTCTGCTTCCTCCATTGCTATTAATTCTGCTAGAATTTGAGCTCGCTCCAACAACATCTCCTTTCTTCTTAGGGGATTGGATGAGGGACATGCCCTGTTTCCAGCATTCATTTGCCCTGTTTGACGCTTTGGCGGAGGTGGTGCTCACAGTCCTTCCATAGGTCGCTTGTCCCTCCTTTCATCTGGCAATCCCCTGCCGTCAGCAACACTATTAGATTGAGTTGCCCTAACGTGCTGACGCGGTGGAGGGGGAGGAGGCAAATTAGCATTTCCAGCATTTGCATTGGCATTTGTGTTTCCTTCGTTGTGTTCAAGTGAAGCCTCAGATACATGTCCATCCGAAGTCACCATGATTGCAGGTTGAGAAAGCTTTCGAGGTCAAGCTATGCACGCTTTCCGGCAATGGAACCAAACTGATGCCGCAAGAAATGTACTTATCAATCTTCCTCCACGTGGCAGGACTATTCACCTGACTCCTTGACCTGAAATCAGAACCCACGACTAGCCGGATGTGTCTCCGGCTTAGACCTTCGGGCGTGAGAGCAAGTACGTATGTTTGGAGAGCAAATAATGTATTGAACAAAGATGATCAAATAACAAAATTGCAGTTACCTCATAACCGTTGTAGTGGTAATGTATTTATAGTTGATGAGTGTGGTATTTTTGGTGGCGCTACATGAACTCTGTGATTTGAGGAACGGTTACAAGTTATGGGAACATGTCCTGAATGGCTCCTGATTGTAGGGGACCTGTTATGGAAAGAATAGAAGCACGTGCGCCTGTAACCGTTAGGTCGATGCTTGCTTGACAGGTCGAGGTTGCCATTTGAGGTTTGGTCGACCTGACAGACCGGTAGAGCTGGGTCGTACCCGAAGTAGAACTTGGATCGTTAGGTCGGACTAAGTTAGGTCGGGACCTGGTGGGTAGGACAATGAACTTGAGTCGACGGATCAGCAAGGTGGGCCTTGAGCCCTGTAATCATTGGGCCGAGCCCATTGAGAATGTGGTGGCCATAATTGATTGTAGAGTGGGCTTTTACTCTCGCTTGATCCAACTCGATATTTTTGATATGCTCAGATACTATTATATAACAGTAAACCGTCGTTATCTAGGTACTGTCACGTTAATGATTATTTTCTTTTCAATAATCTTTTATTTTATTTTTTGAAAAAAAAATATGTTGTCATGATTTGTTTATGTGTTAAGATACACTTGTTTAATTTACAAATTCCGTCGAATCTTTATATCCCACAGATTTGGTTTGATTTATAAATTTAAGGTAATGCTCTGTACTGTACATGAACTTTTAAGAAAGAAAATATACAGTATTCTCTATCCGTTTCACTTCAATTGAGTCACTTTTTTTTTTGACGTTTCACTTCAAATGAGCAATTCCATAAATGAAAAAAAGTGAACAGAGTTTCAAGCATTTATACCCTCATAATGTTTATATATTTACAAAAAAATCATTCATTATACCCTTATAATTTTAACATATTTATAAAAAAATCAATCATTAACTTGCTATTCCTCCCATTCATTCTCTCTTATATTAAATGTTTTTAACTTTTACATTTTCTCCTCTAATCTTCTACTCACTTTCAATTCTTTATTAATTTTTTAAAAAAATTCTTAAAAAATGTGCAAAAATGTCATGACTCAATTGAAATGGGGAGGATGGAGTACTCCCTCCGTCCCGGAACTTACTTCACAAACACTGTTTGCACTGGTTTTAAGGAGGGAGTATTATATTGAAAGTGTTGTGAGTGTGAAAATAAAATAGGAGAGAGAATGAGTGGAGAGAATAGTAAATTATAATGGTGTTGTGAGTATTAAAATAATGTAGGAGAGAGAATGAGTGGAGGGAATAGTAAAGATTCCTTTCCATTTTAGGTAAGTTTTAAATGTGTGAAGTAAGTTTTGGGACGCCCAAAAGGGAAAGTGTGAAGATTGTTCCGGGACGGAGGGAGTATATATTATTAATTTGAAAATTTTATAATTTTGAGTGAGTGGCCTAAAACAGACGGAGGATATATATCATTCTCGTTCACTCCCTCATGTAACGTTGGCAAATGAAAGTTTTGTGCTAAAAGAATTTTTAAGAATTGCCGAATCTCTCGCCGTAAAGGTAATTTGCTCCTTCCCGAAATAAATAATTTTTATTTATAAATTAATTGTAATCGTAGTAATGTGAATAATTTGGTTGTTGAAAATGAAAAAGCAGGCAGAGATAACTCGATGGGAGTGGGAACTGAAACAGAAGGATTAAGAAGAAGAGGATGTTCATATTCCCAAGGCGATTTCTTGCCGGAGGAATCCTTTAAGAGCTGGGGAAACTATGTGGACGCACTGATGCAGACTCCGAGCCGGTTAATAAACCGGGTTTTGACCCGGTCGGGCGATCAAGCCGAGTTGGATGTCAAGGCTCGGAGTCAGAACCAGATGAAGAAGACACTTTCATGGTGGGATCTCATGTGGTTCGGGATGGGTTCTGTTATTGGTGCCGGAATATTTGTTCTGACCGGACTAGAGGCTCGGGAGGTCGCCGGACCTGCCGTTGTTCTTTCTTATGTTGTCTCCGGTATCTCTGCGCTTTTGTCAGTGTTTTGTTACACGGAGTTTGCCGTTGAAATCCCTGTTGCAGGTTTGTTTATTTTATTTTAACCACACTCTTTTGATTGAGCTTTTTTTGTTAATTAATTTTAAGAATTTAATAATTCATGAGTGTTATTTTTCGAAATAAATAATTCAATTTTGATAAAGAGTAAATAAAAAATATATTTTTATGTAAAATTATCTTTCATTGTAAAAATAATACTAAGGTTCCGTTTGCTTCGACGTAAAATATTTTACGGAAAATAATATCCTGTAAAATGTTTTTCGGAAAATGAAGATGTTTCTGAAAAATTAAGATGTTTTCCGAAAAATGAGATAAACATGTTTTCGACTGTTTTGTTAGGAAAATATTTTTCGAAAAATATTTTCATTTGTTTAATGAAATATGTTTCGATAAAAATACAATTTAAGATAAATTGAAAGAAATAGGGTGAAGAGTTGTTAAAAATAAATTTAAAATGATTAATTTTTTTTTATCAACGGGGGTGGGGTGGGGAGTAAGGCGGGAATTTGTTAAAATCATTATATATACTCCCTCAGTTCCAAGAAAAACTTCACCAATTGTCAAAATGAGTGTCCCATTAAAAGTTTCACCTTTCCTAAAATGGCAAAAAATATTTACTATTTCACCCACTAATTCTCTCTCCTACTTTACTTTTATACTCACAACACCAATCAACTTTACTATTTCCTCAACTCATTCTCTCTCCTATTTTATTTTTATACTCATATTACTTTCTCCGCTAACATTTTTCTTAATTTGCGTGCCCTTCTAAAAATGGTGAAGCTTTTCTTGAGACGGAGGGAGTATATATATATATATATATATATATATATATATATATATATATATATATATATATATATATATATATATATATATATATATATATATATATATATACTCCCTCCGTCGCTATTAATATTAGCACAAAACACTGCTTTTGCGCGGGAATTAAGGAATATGATATTTTAATAAAATGTTGTGAGTGTAAAAGAATGAGTGGAGAGAGAATGAGTGGAGGGTGTAATAAATTATAATGGTGTTGTGAGTATTAAAATAATATAGGAGAGAGAATGAGTGGGATTGGGTGAATATTTTATTAATATAAAGTTTCCTTTTTGGGAGTGTGCGGATATTAGCGGGACGCCCAAAAAGGAAAGTGTGCTAATATTAGCGGGACGGAGGGAGTATATATATATATACATACATATATATATACATATATATATATATATATATATATATATATATAATATGTTAAATCATTTTGTGAATAAAGCAAAAATGGAAGAGAATAGAATGAAGAAGTAGAATGTTGTACCTTGTGAAATATGAGTTGTACATGAAGGGCACCATTTTTCAGAAAATGTTTTATTTAGGAAAAACCTGTAAGTCATTTTACCTAGAAAGGACGTAAAATGTTTTCCGGAAAACGTTTTCTCTATTTTTCGAAAAATAACCAAACACCGAAAAATGGAGAAAATATTTTCCGAAAAACAACTAAACACCGAAAAATGGAGAAAACATTTTCTGAAAAACAA
The DNA here is from genome assembly GCA_022495995.1 of Adenophora triphylla var. japonica. Taxonomy (NCBI): domain Eukaryota; kingdom Viridiplantae; phylum Streptophyta; class Magnoliopsida; order Asterales; family Campanulaceae; genus Adenophora; species Adenophora triphylla. The sequence continues at coordinate 24,465 of JAFEMH010002281.1, read as the reverse complement.
TCAAACAACGTTAAACGAGTTATTTTACGAAAAACATTTTTCGAAAACCGTTTTGCGTCGTAACAAACGGAGTCCAAGTGTTGAAGTTTAATAAGGAGTACTCCCTCCGTCCCACCTCAAGGTTCCACCTTGAGGTTTACACGCTTTTTAAAAAAAAATTTTAAAGTGGGTAGAAAATTTGAGGAGAGAGAATATAAAAGTTAAATGTGTGGTAGAGAATATGAGAGAGAATGTAAAAGTTAAAAATATTTAATAGGAGAGAGAATGAGTGGGAGAAATAGTAAGTTAATAATTGATTTTTTTGTAAATATGTTAATGTTATAAGGGTATAATGAATAGTTTTTTTGTAAATATATGGAGATTAAAAGGGTATAAATATATGGAAAACTTTCCATTTAAAAAAAGAAACCTTGAAGTGGGATTACCCAAAAGAAAAGAAAAAGATGAAACCTTTAGGTGGTACGCAGGGAGTATTATTTTTATGTCTAAGGTAGCTCCATTACATTACTTACTTGACTTGCAATTTTCCAAGTCAACCCTTGGATTAGTCATGGTCCCACTAAATTAATGGTCTGGTTGGCAGCCATCTGCTTTCAAATTTAAAGGCGGTTGACTATGTTAGTCAAAAAGTAAACCTACTCTTATCTTTGAGTTTAGAAAAAAAAAAAAGGGCTAAATTTCGGTGCCAAAATTCGAATTCAAGATTTTATGGTCATTATTAAAGAAGCAACTTAACCGTTGCGTTAAAAATTTAGACCAACACTAAATAAATTTTTAAATTTTAATTTGCTAAAAGTTAAATTTAATCACGTTTAGTTATATAAATACCTTAAAAATTCTTAATGATCTCATCATTTTATATCACAAGTTTAGTGTGAATTAAAATTTATTATATGATGAGAGAGGATTAACTTTTTCAAAATTTGGAATACATTTTGGAATATTATTTTTGAAAATTTTGACATTAATTTAGTAACGTATAATTCATGATACGATAAGTTTATTATGAACTTATGCTATAAACATGTTCAAATTTTAGTTTTCTCAAATATATATAGTGAAAATTAAATATATATTTAGAGATGCATAAATATTAGATGTGTTCATTTAATTTATATAAAATTTCTCAGGTGGCTCATTTGCCTACTTGAGAGTGGAGCTAGGCGATTTCATGGCCTTCATAGCCGCCGGCAACATCCTTCTTGAATACGTAATAAGTGGTGCAGCCGTAGCCCGGTCCTGGACATCATACTTTGCCACCCTCTGCAACCACAAGCCCAACGAGTTCCGTATCCACGCCACATCTCTAGCTGAAGACTACAACCGCCTTGACCCCATTGCCGTCGGCATTATTACCATCATCTGCCTAGTCGCCGTCCTGAGCACAAAGGGCTCCTCCCGTCTCAACTATGTAGCCTCCGTCGTCCACCTACTGGTCATCATCTTCATCATTGTATGTGGCTTCATCAACGCTGACACCGATAATTACACCCCCTTCGCTCCCAAAAAAGCACGCGGCGTCTTCAAAGCCTCTGCGGTACTCTTCTTCGCCTACGTCGGCTTCGACGCTGTCTCCACCATGGCGGAGGAAACCAAGAATCCGGCAAGAGACATCCCGATCGGACTCGTGGGGTCCATGGTCATCACCACCGTCGTCTACTGCTTACTAGCAATATGTCTTTGCCTAATGCAACCGTCAGACCAAATAGACATCGACGCCCCGTTTTCCGTCGCATTCGAGGCAGTTGGGTGGGGTTGGGCTAAGTACATGGTGGCCGCTGGTGCCTTAAAAGGCATGACGTCGGTCCTACTAGTCGGTGCAGTGGGCCAAGCAAGGTACCTAACGCACATTGCCCGGACCCACATGATGCCACCATGGTTCGCCATAGTGGATGCTAAGACCGGGACGCCAGTTAACGCCACCGTAATCATGATGATGGCTACCGCCATCATCGCCTTTTTCACCAATCTCGACATTCTCTCAAACCTCGTTTCCATTTCTACCCTTTTCCTTTTCATGCTAGTAGCTGTCGCTCTCCTCGTCAGACGTTACTACGTGACTGGTGTTACCACGTCAGCAGACAGAAACAAGCTCATTGTATGCCTCGTACTAATACTCGGGTCGTCTATTGCAACTGCGGCCTATTGGGGGCTCAGTGATCACGGTTGGATAGGCTACTGCATAACCGTGCCCATATGGGCTTTGGCCACAATAGGGTTATGGGCATTTGTGCCTCACGCCCGGCCACCCAAGCTATGGGGCGTGCCATTGGTGCCATGGCTGCCATCAGCATCCATTGCCATAAACATATTTCTGTTGGGATCGATCGATAAAAACTCGTACATAAGGTTTGCTGCATGGACTGGATTTCTGTTGTTGTATTACTTCTTCTTTGGACTTCATGCATCATATGACACTGCTAAAGAGTATGAAGGGAAGGAAGTTGGGACACAGTTGAGGAAGGCTGAAGAAGGAGATGCATCTATTAATCTTTCTTAGTGCTTGGCATTAGTTCTTCACTTTCCACTTCTGTTTTTATTTCTTGGTATTTTTCATTATGCAAATGTATGTACGTATATGATCAAATTCCTTGTATTGTTTATGTTAGATGAATGAATATTACTTTACTTTATTATTATTACTTTCAAATTTACTCTTAATTAATAAAAAAAATTAGGGAGCTATATACTCATAAATTTTAGGGGGAAGGGGGGGGGGGTGGTTGGATAGCTAGGCTCTGGAATACTCCCTCCGTCCCGGAACTTACTTCACAAATACTGTTTGCACTGGTTTTAAGGAGGGAGTATTATATTGAAAGTGTTGTGAGTGTGAAAATAAAATAGGAGAGAGAATGAGTGGAGAGAATAGTAAATTATAATGGTGTTGTGAGTATTAAAATAATGTAGGAGAGAGAATGAGTGGAGGAAATAGTAAAGATTCCTTTCCATTTTAGGTAAGTTTTAAATGTGTGAAGTAAGTTTTGGGACGCCCAAAAGGGAAAGTATGAAGATTGTTTCGGGACGGAGTGAGTATTTTGTAAAAAGACTATGACTAGAGTAGAGTTGGTTTTAAGAAAAAATAGGTTTTTAAATTTTTAGAAAAAACGGATTATCTAATCATGTTTGAACTGGATCAATAACATTATATTGGTATAACCAAAGATAATGTTTTTGGAGTGCGTCTGCTGAGAAACGCGTTTCTCCATAATTATGGAGAAACGTGTTTTTCATAGCCAGAAGCTTTACATTTGATAACCAGAAAAAAAAAAAACCCAAGGCCAAGATCAAAAGCTTCTGGATATCCAGAAGCTTTGCATTTGATAGCCAGAAGCTTTGCAGTTGATATCCAGAAGCTTTGTATTTGATAGCCAGAAGGATGTGAAATGTATATCCAGAAACTGTTAGGTGCATATCCGTAAAACTGTTAGGTGCATATCCAGGAAATGTGTTAGGGCATATCAGAAATTGCTATTGAAGGTTTTCGGATATCCGAGAAAACCTTCAAATGTATATCCGAAACATTTTGAAGGTTTTACGGATATTCATTTGAAGGTTTCTGGATATCACTTTCATAGGTTTCTGGCTATCTAGCTCATTGTCGCGCGACATGTCGGAACCCGTTTCTCCATAACTTATGGAGAAACGCGTTTCTCCCTAGATTTTGTGATGTTTTTTAGTGCAATATTGTACGTGCACCGATAGTTTTTATAAATATAGCAATTACAATCCTTATAATTATCACCACTGTACCAGTTTAATAATGCTTTTGAGTGCAGGTACAAGCACATGCATGCACTGGTAATTCGTGTAAATAACACTGGAAGTAGTGTGCATGAAGTTTCAATTATTTACAAAAATGCTATTGTATTTTTTTTTTAGAAAAACGGCAATTATTTACAAAAATATCACTCGCACAGTTCAGTCCGATTTAGATCCGATTCAAAAACACATTTTTTTTACAAACCGGAAAAACACATTTCCCAAAATTTTGTGATACGTGACAGGGTGTTGGTCCCAAAGGGACAACAAGGCTATGAAAAATAGATAGTGAGGGATGGGTGAATAGTTGTTTTGAAACTTTTTTCAAACCCTTTTGCAAGGGAAAGACAAATTTTACTAACTCTTAAAAATCAAGAGGGATGCATACACACAAGGGGAGCACTAGTTTGAATTAGAAGAGTTAGGATTGAAATGAAGAGCTAATACAATTTTAACACAAAAACAATGGAACTAATATCATCATTCCTGTTAATATCAAACAAGCAAATTGACGTTGCACGGAAGCACGATAGATTTCCTGATTAGCGCACTAATCACAAGAACTCTTCAAGCGAAGAATCCTCAAACACACGAACTGGATTCTACCAGAAAAGAGAGAAAACTCTTCAATTTTAATTCATCAAAAGCTAAGTTAAAACATGCCTCCATATTGTTTAAATACTTCCCAAACCCTAAGAAACAAATAATAAATTAAATGACTAAAATACCCCAAATCTAAATACCAAATACTCAGTAATCGGACATAAAAAACGTAAATAGGGAACACAGGAACGACGCGAGGCGCCCGCCTGGGCTAGGGCCAGGCGCCCGCCTGAAGACCAGTAGCCATGGCCGATCCCATTCCTCCTTGAGGCGGCCGCTTGGCAGTTCCTCATGCGCCCGCCTGGAACTCCGCAACATTGGCCCTGCTTGGATCAGTTTGAGGAGCCCGCTTGGGTGTTGTTGAAGGGCCCGCCTCGACACCAGAAACTCCACCTCCGTTGAATCCAATTGCGGCGTCCGCCTGGTGATCTGGCGGATTTCACTATATGTAATTCCCTAATTTTCTAGACATTTTATCCTTATTTTAATGTATTTTAGACTAGTTTTGATGTAATTTTGAGTATATGTTGGATTGGTAAGTAGTAGGTAGATCATGGTATTTTTGAGACATGTTTTTGTAATTTTATGAGGTTTCTCGAAGTTTATCAGAAGTGCAGGAACCAAACTGCAAAGCAACAAAGTTCGGTGGCTAGAAGGAAATTGTGGGTAGGTTGGAGGACCAAATTGAAGTTGGAAATAAAGAAACTTAATTAAATGAAGCCTTCTGCACGTGGAATCCAAGGTGTGAGGCGTGTTGACCGAGAGAACGCATAGACCGAGGCAAAAAATCTGGGACCATGCATGGAAAGGATTTTAAATGTTATTTTGATTTCTTTTCTTTTTCCTTTTTCTTTTTATTAGTAATTAGTTTTTAGGTTTATTTTGGAGGAAGGAGTATATAAACTCCTTTAACATTATTTTTTAGGGTTATCTTTAGTTTTATTTTGACCTAGAGAACTTGAGTTTTTTCATGGAATCTTAAACTCATTGCTTTGAATTTGATTTCTTGAACCCTTATTTATCAATTTGAGGTATTTTTCTTTTCAATCTGTTTATCACTATTCATAATTTTACTTGTGTTTATTTTAGATTTATAACTAGGGTTTGTGAACCTGATCAATTCACTTGTTCTTTTTATGAATCTTAGCTAGAGTTTTCTATGACTGTGCCAGTGTAGGAAATTCATGAGTAGCATTTTTGCGATTTATGCATGTGCCATGGTAAATTGTGAAGTGGATAAAATTAGATGATTATCTGTGTGAAATAATCATAGAAAGCATTCTTGATCTTAATTTCTTAAACCGTTCATCAATTAATTCTGCGATCTAGACTGTGCCAGTTAGATTAATTTATTAATTAGGGTTTCTAGTGAGTGTGCCACTGCTAGTAACTATTCTGAAAGAAGAAACAGAGATTGAAACAGATCTTGTGATCAGGTGAATAGGGTGACAGTGAAAAGAGATATCAATGATAATTGGCTAATTAGGTGGGGACGGAATCAAATCTAAAGTGTTTCTAAATCATTGTTTTTGCTTTTAGTTAGTTTAATTTATGTTTTTAGGAATTAATTCATCAACAAACAAATCCCCCCATTTGTCCGTGACTAGTTCGTAATCAATAACCGTTCTTCAGTGGTTCGACCCTGGACTTACCTTTGCTACATTCTTGTGGCCGAGTCCCGATTTAATTTAGTAGGTGTGCGACTAAGCCTACCAAATGTTGGCGCCATTGCTGGGGAACGGTGTAATTGTTTACGATCTTATTCTTTTCTTAATCTATTTCTTTTTCATTTTATTTCTTTTTATTTTAGTATTTGTGTTATCTGCTAAGTGTTTTACCCTGTTCCCCTGTGGTGTGTAACCGTGCATGGTGCACACCCGTTCTACTAACAATTTACTTGTGCCCCTTGATACAGAAATTGAACGTTCTTTCAGGAAAGGACGTAAAGCAAACAGGAGTGTGAATCATAATTGTTGGGAGACAGAGATGGGGGATAGAGCAGCGCAGACACTTAGGGAGAAAACTGCTCCAAACTGGACGGAGCAACCGCAGGCAGTTACTTTTCCTGCATTGTCGGCGGGAGTCACGTTTGAGTTGAAACCGGGGCTGCTAAATCAATTGCCTAGCTTCAGTGGGCTACCCGGTGAAAACCCGAATCAGCACGTCTCCCAATTCGTGCAAGTTTGTAGCAGTATGAAGCCTTCGGATCTCCCACTTGAGCAGCTTCTGCTCCGAGCTTTCTCTTTCACATTGAAGGACAGGGCCAATGTGTGGTATTATCACCTGGCCCCGAACAGCATTACCACCTGGCAGATGTTGAAAGAGGCGTTCTTGGATGAATTCTTCCCGGTGAATCAAATAAATGTTATGAAATGGGACATAAGCAATGTGTAGCAGAAGGGGGATGAGTCATATTATGACTACTACAACAGGTTTCACACTCTTACTCGGAGTTGTCCCTACCACGGGTATGATGCGGATCAGCTGATTATGTATTTCCACGGAGGGCTTACTGATCAGGACAAGAGGATGGTTGACTCTTCGTGTGGGGGTAGCATACTGAACAAGACCACTACGGAAGCTCATAAATTATTGGAGGAGCTAGCGAAGAGTACCCGGACACATGGTATGAGGTCAAGTGTCAGACAGGTCAATGCAGTTGGGTCCAGTAGTGGGGTGGCGGATCAACTTAAAACTGATGTCGAGGACATCAAAAGTATGATGAAGGCAATGATGTTGGGACAGCCGCCGAAGTAGTATGGTATTTGTTACTATGTGAATCATCCGACGGATTCGTGTCCAACATTGCAAACGGGTGAGTATGAAGATGTGAATGCACTCGGATTCGCGGGCCAGAGACAGAACACTTACAACCCGAACTGGAAGAATCACCCAGGGTTCAGTTGGTCTAATCCGAGTGGGGCACAACAACCGCAGTTCGGGAATCAGTTCGGTAATCCGCGGGGTTTTCTGCCGGTTCAGCAGTCCATGCAGTTTAGGCCACCTATGCAGCCACAACAGTTTCAGCCGCAGCAGCAGCAGCAGCCACAGCAGGGACTGTCTACAGAAGATATGTTCCGTATGCTGGCTCAGAGTATGACCACCTTATCCAGCGGTTTGCAACAGTATCAGCAGAGGAGAAGTTGCCATCACAGACTGAATCGAATCCCAAGCAGAATACATGTGCGATCACTCTTCAAAGTGGTAAGGAGCTGCATGATAGGGTTGTAGCAGAGGAACCGGAGATTGAGGTTGAGATTTCAGAGCCATTATAGAAAGAACTAGATCAGACAGAAGTTGCACCAGAGGTTAAGGCTCCTGTATATGAGCCTGAGGTTCCATTCCCGAGGCCTTGAAAGAGCATCGAAAGCCAGAGCCTAACAAGGCTATTTACGATACTTTCAAGAGGTTAGAGGTTAATATTCCTTTCTTGGATCTTCTTCAGACTGTCCCGAGGTATGCGAAGTTCTTGAAGAAGTTGTGTACTCTGAAGAGAAATCAGAAGGAGAGGAGTATGAAGAAGGGTAAGGTTAGCGAGCATGTGTCTGTAGTGTATCAGCGTAAATTGCCTAAGAAATGTAGTGACCCAGGGATGTTCGTGATTCCAGTTACGTTGGGGGATGCTTCTGAGCATAAGGCGATGTTAGACTTGGGGGCTTCAATCAACGTCATGCCCTACTCGATGTTTGAAACTCTTAAGTTGGGACCACTGCAGGACACCAGAGTTGTGATACAGCTAGCGGATAGGTCGAATGCCTACCCGAAAGGATTGGTAGAAGATGTTCTTGTTAGAGTGGGGAAGATGATATTTCCCGCAGATTTCTATGTGCTAGAGATGGAGTCGGATCCAAAGGCTCCCATATTGTTGGGGAGGACTTTTATGTCGACTGCGCGGACAAAACTCGATGTGGCTAATGGTTCGTTGACAATGGAATTTGATGGGAAAGTAATGGAGTTCAATATTTTTGACTCTATGAGATACCCTAAGGATACAGAGTCACTGTGTTTCATCGATGTGGTCGAGCCATTGGTAGAGGAGGTATTTGAGGTGTCTAGTGGAGATGATGATCTGAAGACCGCAATAGAGAACGCTTTGGGGTATGCTAGTTTGGAGTTTGACATCTCAGATTCGATGAAGGAAGCAGTTATGGGTCTTACAGAGAGTGCCATGTTCGCTACAGAACCGAGCATGGTCACATGAAGTTAGAGGTTCCGATGGAGAATCTTGTTCCATCTATCGAGAAGGCACCGGAGCTTGAGCTGAAGGTTCTCCCTGAGCACCTTAAGTATGTTTATCTAGGTGAGGGAGAGACGCTTCTGGTAGTGATTTCTAGCAGTTTGACTGAGGATCAAGAGAAGAGGTTGATTGAGGTGATCCGGGAGCGAAAATCTGCGATTGGTTGGACTATTGCCGATCTCAAGGGCATTAGTCCATATTTGTGTATGCACCGGATCAACCTAGAGGAGGGTGCGAAGCCAGTGAGACAACCGCAGCGGAGACTTAACCCGCCAATGATGGAGGCGGTGAAAAAGGAGGTCCTGAAGCTATTACAGATGGGGATCATCTATCCCATCTCCGACAGTAAGTGGGTGAGCCCCACACTGTGTGTGCCCAAGAGGGGCGGGATCACAGTCTCCCGTAATCAAAAGGGAGAGATGGTTCCAACCCAGGAGCAAATGGGGATTCGCGTGTGTATTGATCTCCGACGGTTGAATGAGGTAACTCTTAAAGATCATTTTCCCCTCCCCTTTATTGATCAGATGTTGGAAAGGTTAGCCGGAAGGGCGTACTTTTGTTTTCTTGATGGTTTTTCTGGGTATTTCAAATACCTATTGCCCCAGAAGACCAAGAGAAAATTACATTTACTTGCCCTTTCGGCACTTTTGCCTATCGGAGAATGCCGTTTGGATTATGTAATGCACCTGGAACTTTTCAACGGTGCATGTTGAGTATATTCTTCGATTTTGTGGAAAAGTTTATGGAAGTTTTCATGGATGACTTCACTGTCCATGGAGACTCGTTTGATGAATGCCTTGCTCATTTAGGACTAGTGTTGGATAGGTGCATTGAAACGAATTTGGTCCTAAATTTTGAAAAATGTCATTTTATGGTTGAGCAAGGCATTGTGTTAGGTCATGTTGTGTCGAAAAAGGGTATTGAAGTTGACAAAGCGAGGATTGATGTCATTTCTTCACTTCCTTACCCTACCAACGTGCGTGAAGTCCGGTCTTTTCTTGGTCATGCCGGGTTTTACCGGAGGTTTATAAAGGACTTTTCAAAGATTGCTTCACCTCTATGCACTCTGTTGCAGAAAGAGGTTGATTTTAATTTTGATGATAATTGTAAGCAATCTTTTAATGAGTTGAAGTCTAGGTTGACAAACACCCCCATTATTCAAGCACCCGATTGGTCTCGTCCCTTTGAGATCATGTGTGATGCTAGTGATTATGCTGTGGGGGCGGTTTTGGGTCAAAAAGTGGAGCGTGCCTCACATGTGATCTATTATGCGTCTATGACCTTGAATGGGGCACAAAGAAATAACTCCACTACGGAAAAAGAGATGTTGGCAGTAGTCTTTGCACTAGAGAAATTTAGGTCTTACTTGTTGGGCACTAAAATCATTGTTTACACCGACCACGCTGCTCTTAAGTACTTGATGTCTAAAAAAGAGGCTAAACCGAGACTCATTCGGTGGATTCTCTTGTTGAGTGAGTTTGATATAGAGGTGAAGGACAAAAAGGAGGCTGAAAATTTAGTTGCCGATCATTTGAGTCGTCTTTTTATGGAGGAAGACAAGCCTTATAAACAAGCCCCAATTCGGGGTGAGTTTCCTGATGAGGTTCTTTGGGCAGTTAATTCAATGGCTCCTTGGTATGCGGACTTGGTCAATTTTCTTGTCTCTATTAAATTTCCTCCGGGAATGTCAAAATCTAAAAGAGACAAAGTCCGTAGTGATGCCAAATATTATGTGTGGGATGAGCCCAACTTGTGGAGGCATTGTGCAGACCAAGTCATTCGGAGGTGTATTCCCGATAGTGAGGTGTCCTCTGTTCTTAAATTCTGTCATGAGCATGCGTGTGGTGGTCATTTTGGTGTGAAAAAGACCGCTAGGAAAGTCTTGGAGTGTGGCTTCTTTTGGCCAACTTTGTTCTGGGATGCAGCCAATTTTTGTCAGTCGTGTGATAGGTGCCAAAGGGTTGGTAATATTGGGCGCCGTGATGAAATGCCACAAACCCTCATTGTGAATTGTGAAATCTTTGATGTTTGGGGGATAGACTTTATGGGTCCGTTCCCTAATTCTTGTGGGTTTGTGTACATTTTACTTGCGGTTGACTATGTGTCCAAATGGGTGGAAGCCATCCCTACCCGCACTGATGATTCAAAAGTAGTGGTCAACTTCCTTAGGAGCAACATTCTGTGTCGGTTTGGGATGCCAAGGGCCATTATTAGTGATAGGGGGACACATTTTTGCAATAAGACAGTCGAAGCTCTAGTCAAGAGATATCACATCACCCATAAGGTGTCGACTGCTTATCACCCCCAAACAAATGGCCAAGCCGAGGTATCCAATAGGGAGATAAAATCCATCCTTGAAAAAACTGTGAAACCGAATAAAAAGGATTGGAGTCAAAGGCTTGATGATGTGTTGTTGGCTTACCGAACTGCATATAAGACACCGATTGGTATGTCACCATATCGGTTGGTGTTTGGTAAACCTTGCCATTTGCCGGTTGAGCTTGAACACAAAGCCTATTGGGCGATCAAAAAGTTCAACTTGAACTTGGAGGGTTCCGGTGAGGAGCGAAAATTGCACTTGAGTGAGTTGGATGAGATTAGGAGAGATGCGTATGAGAATAACCTCCTTTATAAGGAGCGAGCGAAGATTTGGCATGATAAAATGATCATTAGAAAGGACTTTAAGGGTGGGTCAAAAGGTCCTTCTGTTCAATTCCAGTCTTCGTTTGTTTCCGGGCAAGTTGAGGTCCCGGTGGACCGGTCCTTATGTGGTGAGGGAGGTATCCCCACTTGGGACAGTGGTAATCTCAAGTCCTAATGAGGACAAAGGATTTAAAGTTAATGGTCAACGGTTAAAACAATATTTTGAAAATGAAGTGGTGAATACAGCGAGTTTGGAGGAGATAGATCTCCAAGACCCGGTATATGTTTGATAACTTTGGGTTCGAGTATTGTCAAAGACTTTAAACGTTGATGCCAGCCGGGGACTTACCCGTCGTTTGGTCTAGCTAAAGACGGTAAAGAAGGGCGGCTAATCGGGAGGCAACCCGGGATTTAATTGCTTATTTTTTATTCTGTACATTATGTTTTTAATTTTTGTATTTTCTTTCATATCTAGAATCGGTGCTGCTAAAGGTATTTGTTTTGTGGTGTTGTGCAGGGAAACAAAGGAGAAAGGAGCAAAACGGGTGCCCAGAAAAAAAATCATCAATTCTGGGGCCTGTTCTTTCTGAAAAAAAAAAAAAAAACATTTTCAGGCACCCGCCCCATTAAAGGCCATGCGGCCGCCTCAAGGGCAGAAGGGAGGGGCCAAATTCCATCAATCTGAGGCGCCCTCTCCAAGCTTATCATGCGCCCGCCTCAAGCTGGAAATACCGGAGGCCAACAAACTGCTATTGAGGCGCCCGCCTCGTTGTAAACCATGCGGCCGCCCCGTTTCGCCCCAAACCAGCACCAAGTTTCGGCATTTGATGCGGCCGCCTCGTTCCCACGCATGCGCTCGCCTCAGTATTACCTCGCCAATGCCAAGTCTCTGTAATCCAGGCGCGCGCCTCGATCCTTGATGGGCAGCCGCCTCGCGTCGGTAATTCAGCAGTAGCTCCGACCCATTAAAGACAAACGGTTCGGGTAGTTGGATCGGGTCAAGGGTATTTAATGAAATTGGGTCCGAATTCCCTCATAACAAACACACAGCTCACCTGTTTCTCTCTCCTCTCTCTAAATCCTCTCAAAATCCGGCCAAACCCCCCCATTATATCCGGCGAGTCATTCACCTTCCCCACATATTCTGGCCACCCTCCCTCCACAAAACATCATCCCCTCACCCTAAGCTTTCATACTCACCAAGTTTCGTTCCATTCCGGGTTGTTTCTTCTCCAACCCTTGAGATTTCCGGCGAACTGTTCCAGATTCCGGCGAGGTTTGGATTTTCCGGCGAGATTTTGAATTTTCCGGTGGGACTTTTCCAGAAATTTTTGAAAGGTTCGAAGTTACTCTCTTCCTCTCTTTCTATTCGGATTTGAATTTTTGTCGAGCACTTGGGATTTGTTCTTGGATTATTTTGTGATATTTTGTGATAATGGGTAAAACAAATGAACAATCGAAAAAGGGAGGAGGTAAATCCAAGGACTCCCGGAAAAAGCAAAGGGTTGATGAGAGTACGTCTAGTGTGCCTCCCCCTCCCCTCGGAACACTTTTGCGTTGTGGACCCCCATGATTCCTTGAGATTCAATTACTATCACTACTAGAAACAGGCCTTTTACCGACGGAAATTTCCGTCGGTAAATCCACCTTTCCGTCGGCAAATGGTTATTACCGACGGAATGAGTCCGTCGGGTTCCGTCGGAAATAATTGGTTGGTAATACCGACGGACCAGTTCCGCCGGTATTTCCGGCGAATTGTCCGCCGGAAAATCTAAAATTCCGCCGGAAATCGTCCGTCGGAAATGAGCAACGCCGGCCGGTTAACCGGAGCAATTGCCGGAGTTTACCGATGGAAATATCCGTCGGTAAATATTAAAAAAATAAATAAATAAAACCCATTACCGACGGTTATAACCGTCGGTAAACATAAAATTTACCGTCGGATATATCCGTCGGAAATCTAAACCGAATCCGACGGATATATCCGTCGGTAATGAGTTTTATTATTTAATTTTTATTATTTTTCCGACGGATATTTCCGCCAGCAATTAGAATTATTTATTTTTTTTAATCACTTTACCGACGGAAATATCCGAGTCGGTAATCCGCGATTTTAAAAAAAAATTCTATTTTATTATTAATCCACCGTAAACTGTCAAACCCGTTTAAACAAATCCCAACATAAAATAAACACAAACAACATACAAACATCAAACATACAAACATCAAATAAACTCAAACCGTATCAAACAACCTAAAGCGAAAGGGAAAAGGGGAAAGGGGAAAGGGAAAGGGGAAAGGGAAAGGGGAAAGGGGAAAAGGGGAAAGGGGAAAGGGGAAAGGGGAAAGGGAAAGGGGAAAAGGGGAAAGGGAAATTGTTTCGCTTGGGGAAAAGGGAAGGGAAAGGGAAAGGAAAACAAAATGTATTTATTTACATTACATGCCAGCCAAATAAAATGAATGTCAATCAACCACGACCCCGACCACGAGCTGCCGCTACCGCTACCATCGCCACTACCACCGCCACTTCGCCTAAGGTATTGATCGATCGACTCATCGAAGCGTTACCGCTATTACGTGGGCGTGGGCGTAGGCCGTGGCTGTGATTGCAAATTCATGGTAGCCAAGTATTGTTGCACGCGCCGGTCAAGCTTTTGAGCCAATATACTAGCCACCCGCAGGCCTCCACTTTGGGTACGCATCGTCGGAGTGCACCAGGGCCTCCACTCGGGCCTCCACCGGGCCTCCACGGCTCGATCTGCTCCACTCGCCTCTCAACCTCTCTGTTCACCCCGATCATCAAACGCTTCTTGATCCACATGATGACTGCCGCCGGAGGAAGAAGATGAAAAGTATTGCGTAGTAGGGCTGCGGAATGGCATGTTAAAATACCCCGCACCATGTCCTCTGAATCCAGGCAAGCGATCTCCCTTCGGTTGCTTGCATGAGAGGACAATGGCCGCCCAAATCTTTTCACGAAAGGCGGGCCGCTCGGTGCTCTCAGGAGCCAAACTTCCTTCTTCAATAGCCTCCTCACGAGCCCGCCTCTCATACTCTTCCTGAAAAAAAAATACATTATACACTATGGTAGAAAATAATATTTCTTTAACTAAATAATTTATTATTTACTAATAGAAAATATATAATTTACTAATAGAAAATACTATTAACACTTACAAAAAGGGTCTGGTAATAAGGATTGACCCATTGTGGCCCTGAGCCATCAGCAGCCTCCGTAGTATGAGTAGCCAGAAATACAGCAGCAGCATCAGCCTCATTATCTCCATGTTTCTTAATCTTAACATATAAAAAAATTAAAACTTTAAAAAGCTGGAGAATAATAACAATATATGAATCAAATAAAGTATTTCTTAATTTACAAACGGATAATAAATGAAGTTTACCATTCTGGACCAAGACTCATTTTGAAGTTAATTGATCCTCCGGTGTGCACACTCCCCGCCCCTCTTGTGAGTTCCTATTCTTCTTTGCAATTTCGAACTTTTTGAAATTTCTCAATGTTCCAATAGGCTTCCCACTTCTCCCACGCACTAGCGGAGAAATTAGTTGGAGGCAAACCATCAATTAGCCACTTTCCTCTCATGTCCGTACACTTTCCCCGCACCGCTTAAGAAACCAATTTCTTGAAAGCCGCCTCGATTTGAACGTCGGTAAACCCGGGGCGGGAATATACGTGCTACAAAAATAGTAAAAGTAGTTAAATAAACAAGGGAATAGTCTACAAACTTTACAAAGGAAAGAGAAATAAGTAATTTTACCCGAAACCGGCTATACCGTATAAGCGTACACCTCTTTTGATATTGACTGGGATGGGATAAAATTCCTCAAAATTATACCCGCCGAACAAATCCCCAAACCATCTAGCGGGATCTCGACAACCACCATGTATAAACCTATAAGATATTAATTGAAAAACAATATATCAATATATATACAAATAAAAAGACAATAATAAAATGTAAACATTATATATATGACATTTACAATTAAATAATACTTACCGCCACTTTGGGAGAGATAGATATTTCCATTTTTCCATCCTCATTAATAATTGCGTCCAAGTTAACCCGTCCGGATGGTTCACTCACCTCGGAGCACTAGAGCTTATATTACCTTGATCGCTCAAATCATCATCACTACGTCCCCGAACTGACGTAGAGCCCCTCCCTCCGAGTCCTTGGAGAAACAAGACGATGGACAAAACCCGCAACCTTGCCTCTCTTTGAACGATTGCCACCTCGACCCGACATATCTAAACTAGTATATTATATATACAAATAAAAACAATATATCAATATATATACAAATAAAAAGACACTTCATTTAGGATGTGAATAATTTTAAATATTAATATTTAATTCTTTGTTGTTAAGTATATCATTCTCTAGGGTGAAAGGACAATTCATGTCCATTAGGTTTAGAATTGGGGTCAGCTTCTATCCCATCCCGAAATACGCGTATGAATTGCAAATATCACTTTGTCTACTTGCTTTATAATCGAAAATCAAGCAATTTTAATAGACAATAATGATATTTACAAATCATATAATCGTGCATAATTTTTATTCATTACCATAACATGCATAATTTTGATCAATAAACAAGATGAGAGTCGTTATCATCCACAACAATCAAAACCCTATCTCAGCTTAGACCAAGAAAGACAGAGCAAACAAGTTCTCAACTGTTTGAGCAAAGGATTTTCTGTTTAATATAGGTTTTTCGGTTTCATTGTCCCTCCTCTCTAAGGATCTCAAACATCACAGCCATGTTCTTGTCGATTACTGTTTTACTCTTCATCTTGGTGGTATACGGTTTACAAGTAAAAACAAGGTAACGAGTATAACACCGGTGAAGAGAAACAACGAGCTTCCTCCAATTTTTTCAATCTCCACCTTCCATTTACCCAAGATCCTGATTGCGAAATCTTCCTCATGAGCTTGAGAAGGCTGGCGGTGTTGCCCTCAATCTCACGGTTGCTTTGCATGTTTTGCGGCAACCATGAGATTGAGAGCAACACCGCCGGCCTTTTCATGCTCATGAGGAAGATTCGTGCAATCGGGATCTTGGGTAAATGGAAGGTGGAGATTAAAAAAATTGGAGGAAAGTTCTGTTTTCTCTTCACTCGGTGTTATCTTGTTACCTTGTTTTTACTTGTGACCGTATACCACCGATAGAGAAAGCATACGTACAAGAACATGGGCCGTGATGTTCAATTCTTAGAGAGAAGAGGACGATCAAACCGAAAAACTCTTATTAAACAGAAAATCCTTTGCTCAAACTGACAAGAACTTATTTGCTCCATCTTTCTTGATCAAAGATGGACGGATTTTGATAGCTGTGTGTGAGAAAGGCTCTCATCTTATTTATATATATACATATATGTATATTTTTATTATTATTATTATTATTTTATTTATTTATTTATTTATTTTGTTTTTTTTTATTTTTTATTTATTTAATTTATTTATTTTTTATTTCATTTTTTATTATATTTATTATTACTATTATTATTATTATTATTATTATTATTTATTATTATTATTATTATTATTATTATTATTATTATTTTATTATTTATTTATTTTATTTATTTTATTTATTTTGTTTTTTTTATTTTTTATTTATTTTATTTATTTTTTATTTCATTTATTATTATATTTATTATTATTATTATTATTATTATTATTTATTATTATTATTATTTTATTATTATTTATTTTATTTTTCATTTATTTTGTTTTTTTTATTTTTATTTTTTATTTATTTTATTTATTTTTTATTTCATTTTTTTAGACATTGTAAGTACCCCAATCCGGATCGTCAAATCCGTCGGAAAGTTAACCGAAATCCGTTAAGCGGCCCGCTCCCGAGTTAACCGGAACTCGTTAAACTCCCGTTGCCGTGCCAACGAAACGTCCGGGGCTTGCCCGTGCATCCCGACGTCGAACCGTACTTAGCACGTGACATCTCACGTAAAAGTATGGCTTTCCCCGAAAAACGCATTTTCCGGCACTTTTCGGGCGTTTCGGACATTTCCTGACTGTTATTTTAAAAACGGACAAAACCGGGACCGGGAACAATCTTCCACCTCGGTGGTGACTCGGAGGGCACGTGGCGGCCATGCCACCTCCCTCTAGTCACCCTTCAATCAATTTCAAGGAAAAGACCAAAACCCCTGGATTCAGGCCAAGTCCGTCCGGACTCCTACTGCAAATTTCACCTATAAATAGAAATGGCTGTCAAAGCCAAAAGAGAGGATTTTTACACCAAAAATCACCACCCCCCACGGTCCAAACTGGTTTTCACCCCTCCCGAGCTCCCATTATGTCTCGATTCACGTGAAACCTTCGTATTTCGATCAAATACGCACCCTACAACTTCGAAACAACCTTTCGAATCACTTTCCGTGTCCCGTACACACCTCCCGAGCCAAAGGAGTCGACCCTAGCCATAGGTATAACTCCCTCTCTCTAAATCTCCCGTTCCGTCTCGGTTTACGCGCCAGTCGCTATAACTGTTTCGAACGTCGTTATCAAAATGTAGACGCCTCCGTCTAACGAGGTCCGATACGTTTTAGCCCCTCGATCCTCTTCTCTTTCCGTAAGAGAAGTAATCACGGGTTAAAACGGCGTTCCGACCCCGTTCCGTTTACTTTTATGTCATTTACAATTCCGAGCCGTTTGGCCTCGTTGATCGTCATTTACAATTCCGAGCCGTTTGGCCTCGTTGATCGTCATTTACAATTCCGAGCCGTTTGGCCTCGTTGATCGTCATTTACAATTCCGAGCCGTTTGGCCTCGTCGATCGTCATTTACGAATCCGGATCGTTTGATTCCGTTGACACCGCTTTAAATACTGTCATTTACAAGTCCGATCCGTTTGGATTGTGATAGTATTTACTTTTCAAAGTCCGAGTCGCAACCCGATTCGTTGATCGCATGTCATTTAATACGCATTTTTTCCGTAAAAATCGTTAACAATGTAATGCCTGGTTCAAAACCGGAGTTCGTCCGTCGAACTCTCTTTCAAAAACATGCGAAATGACGTTCGGCCTCCGAACGCTCATCTTCAAACTCCAAGCCGCCATTTGACACTTAAAATCATTTAATACGCATTTTTCCCATAAAAATCGTTAACAATGACTCGTACGGTTCAAAATCGACGTTTGCCACGCAAACGCTCATTTCAACTCAAAATCGACGTTTGCCACGCAAATGCTCATTTCAACTCAAAATCGACGTTTGCCACGCAAACGCTCATTTCAAACTCAAACCGACGTTTGTCATTCAAACGCTCGTCTTTTCAAAAGTCACCTAATCAACGTTTGTCATTCAAACCAAGATTAAGCTTGTCATTCAAGCCCCCATTTCAAAAGACACACACACACACTCACACGATTTCGAGAAAGGTAGAAAGACTCGTCATGCGAGGCGTTTCGGGCGATCTCGTCATACTCTACCCGAAACGTAACCTCGACCTCCGAACCTAACAATCTACGGTACAAAAAGCTTTTTACTCGTTTTTCTTTGCCAATAAAAATGATCCCCTTTTTCAAAAAGCCTTTTCCTAAGTTTTTGCTACCAATAAAAACGACACCTTTTCACAAAAGCCGTTTCTCAACGTTTGGGCTCAAAATACAAAAACCGCGTGGCGACTCCTCATTTTGTTCCTTCCCATGAAGCGAGGTCTCAGACACCAACCCCTCCGCGAAAGACAACCGCCTTTTCCGCGCCCCAGCCGCGCGAAAAGATCGGGTAATTTCGGTTGGCGACTCCGGTGGGAAAAGATACTTTTTCAAAGCCGCCGATGTTTTCTAAAAAGCCTTCCGTGGGTCAAACTTTCGTTTACCCTTCCTCGTTTTCGTGTGTGTGAGTTCCTTTAAACCTCGAACGGTTTTTGTTTCAAAGGCATTACGTTGTCAACTTTTCAAAATCTTACCATGTTTGTGCATCCCCATTCATGTTTGATTTTCATCTTTGTCTTTTGAACTATGCATCATAAATTCTTTAAGACACATTACGAAAAATCTCTGTTTTTACTCGGAAAAAGAATTTTAGTGACCGCACACTACGCGCACTTGCCTTTGCCTCGGAACACCGCACTTCGCGTGCACTTGCCGCCTCGGTACACGCACACTACAACCCCTAACCCGGGATGGCCTTATCGGTTGCACTCCGATTGGTGCTAAACACCTTTCGGGGCGCACGGGGTCGTCCCAAACATCCCATCCTAGCCCGTGTAAGCCATGTACTCTTTGTGTCACACTTTGTCCAAGACCCGGTTGGTTTTGGCTTAGCTCGTGTCATAAAGCCTAAGTGTATGTTTTTCACGCCGGGCCCCGCTCCGAGTCAAGCTCGAGAGTTTTAGACCGAAGGTCGTTCCCGACCCGAAGTCTTGAGCTTTTCAGCCTTGACTTTGACGCGGAGCTCTGCCGAAAAATATACCCAAAGGGTCAATGTGACGCCGTGTCACCAAACCTCGCCGTATGAACCGTGCCAGCCACAACTTGGCCAACGCTAAAAAGCTAAGGTCTCTCGCACAAGCGAGTCAGGAGAGGTCATGCCCAAATTTTGGCACGATCCCCGCCTTAACTTAAGGACGTTGACTTCGACCGTGGCCCGTACGTCACATACGTTGAAAGTTTGCGTGATCAGCTAGCCTTAAGTTCACTTTTTCCTTTGTCGGTGGAACTTCGCTTGCCTTATCGGACCTCGCTCGGGATAGTCCGTCTTGAGAAAGATGATCTACAATGGAAACGAGGGGCTTATAAGCGTAGTGACGAGATCCACTGATTAGAGCTCTAGGATTAGTTGCGAAAAAGAAGACACGCTCTTTTCCAACCAATTAGGACTCTGAGAAAACGCGCTTTAAGTAAACTTTAATCGGTAGCGCACATTGCACAAGCCCGAAAACCTTGAGCCAAATACCCTTTTCCGAAGCCTAAACCCTTCCTTTCGTTCCTGCGGCGACGAGAAAGTGGTTCAGATTTCCGGGTCGGCGCCTTGCCGGGATCACGATAACGGCGGCGTCGGACGGTTCTTCGGTTCCCTCGGT
The DNA here is from genome assembly GCA_022495995.1 of Adenophora triphylla var. japonica. Taxonomy (NCBI): domain Eukaryota; kingdom Viridiplantae; phylum Streptophyta; class Magnoliopsida; order Asterales; family Campanulaceae; genus Adenophora; species Adenophora triphylla. Next base: position 4,145 of record JAFEMH010002281.1, on the reverse strand, counting down.
TCCCTCGACCCGGAATTTCCGACATGTCTAGCTCACCGAGAAATCGTGACGGGGAAGGACCCCGCCACCGGTAACGGATATGACATTGGAGGAAGCCATTCGGGCTTGTGAGGTTCACAAGAGGCGAGAAGAAGATCGGCGAGAATTTCGTGGTACGGCTTACGAATGAGCGAGGTATAGCGGCTATCCCCGGTCGAGACGGTACTTTTGTCTGGTCGAGGATGACGATTCCCCAAAACCAGTTCACCAAACCTTCAATCGGGTTCCTCCCCGCCAACTTACGGGATGCCTTCCGGCCAAGGAAACGGCCAGGCCTAGGCTCCGTGTTGCCACCTCTCGGGCGGCCACTGTCAATTTTGGTCGGCCCGGTGCTACGCCCATCCTCAATATCACCGGTAGCACCCATGTGGACCATCTCGAGGATGCCAATATCCCTCAATATCCTCCGGGTTCGTCCGTTGCCTATACACGAATCCACTAAACACCGGGGACAAACCCCGATACGGTTCGAGAAAAGGCTCCGTATATGCTCATATACCCAGCGTTCCACCTCCAATCACTACCGCTCACGTGGTAGCACCCGGCGCCGAGCCTCACGGTCCACCCTTTGGACCCTGACCTTAGCCTGGATGGTCGAGCAAATGAAAGACACGAAAGCCACCATGAGCGGCTCCAAGCGGAAAGCGCTCAAATCCGCGAGATCAGGGAATGGTCACGCCTCTCCTGCCAAGTTCGGAATGGGAGATGGACCGATTCGATGGAACCGAATGTCCTCAAACGCACGTCGACACTTACGTTCTCGGCATGAGAGCAAAAGGAGCAACCCTCCGGCAAATGGCCGACCACTTCCGGCATACGCTCAAAAGTTCGGCGTTACGATGGTTTACGAGGGTCAAGCTGCGGATCGCCGCACACAGGAGCAGATCGGTAACATCTTCTGGGCAGTCTGAGATCCCGACTTAGAGTGGGAAACAAGTCGCGAGGACTTAATCACCTTTGGCCGAAAGCGGATGAAAGTGTTGGGGAATTCTACAAGAGATGGGTGGAAACTCTCGAGATCATGGAGCCGCTCTCGAGACGAACAGATGCGGATCTTCAAGTCACGCTTAAGACCGTCCATCGAGAACTCTCATCGAGTCACAATTTCTTCCCGGATCTCGGGCCATGGTCAATGCCGGCTCACGGTTCGAGAAGGATCTCAAGGAAAAGTTGGCTCTTTGCACTGACCGTACGAGATACCGCTCAGGCAGTTGCATTCAATCTTGCACAGGCCCCGTGAAAGGGAAAGATACGTACATCGGCTACGTCCATCGGGGACAGTCGGGTAACGAAACCCGGTCCCGCAAAGCAACAGTTCTACTCGAAGCGACACAGTCGTACACTTTGCGACAAGTTGGACATGCCGCTTGAGCAAGATCTTTGGAAGGGTTAATCGAGGAGGGTCTCCTTAAGCCGTTGCCAATTACAAACCCAAAGTTCCGTAGCCAATGCGGACAAGAGCAAATCTTTGCGCCTTCCATCGGTATCACGGCCATACCCTTGACAAATTTGTTTGGGGTTACGATACGAAATCGAACTTGATAGAAGAAGGCAAGTTAGAGCGCCCCCGTGGGCCAATACGGTCGGGAATCCCTTTAGAACAATAACGGCGTGAATTCCATTGAGTGGGTGCCCAAGAAGAGTGCCACGAACCCGGTTTCTCCGCCTCTTTCGGTTTGGATCCTCCTCTAATGTCCACATCGGCTACGATGTTTGCGGCTGCTCCGCTTTGCACAGGTACGAGTCTCGAGCGTAAGGAGCAATCCTCAGAAAACGAAGAAGAAATCCTCTCGACGACAGGCGAGAGAAAGATACGAAGGCTGGAGATACCGGTGTAGGTACACTTGGAGAACCCTCGGGAGGTTCGAGCTACTACGTCTTGTACTCCGGCCGGTCCTCTTTGCCTCCGGGCCATGCGGCTTTAGAGCAAACGGGGGTGGGAAAGCCGAAAAGTCCAGTGAAACCGGGTCGGACCACGGGACACCGGAATACCTCGGATCTTGGTAATCTTCTTGCGCCGATCGAGGCTTTAACCCTCCGCGGGATCGGCGAAGATTCAATTTGTCCGGCTTAGAGCTCGGACCGGCAAAGGAAGATCAAGGTCGGCTTGGCAATCGCGCTCGATCAATGTGCTAACCAAGGGCGGCAACCGCCACGGGCGGCCTCAACACACTCCTGAGGTTCCACCAAAGACTTTACCTCGCAAGAGGAAGACGAGGAAACGAGATGGGCTGGATGACTCTCCTTCTACGGATAGAGGCGAGATCTACGACTCCCGCCTATATGGCGGCATGATCACGTTACGCGCGAAGACTTACCGAGAGACGCCTCGGGGCACAACGAAGCTACGTACATCACTCTCAAACTCGACACCATATCACTCCCCGGAGTATTGGTAGATAACGGGTCAGCCGTTAATGTCCTCCCTCTCAGCATGATGCGAGCTCTCCGCATCCATGAAAGCCATCGATGCAGTCTACTCGGACTATCAAGGCTCTACGACAACTCGTCTCGTCCCATCACAGGGACGGTGACTCTGGAACTACGGTTCGAAACCCCAAATGGTGCCGGACAAAATTCCATGTGATGGACATTCCATCCGAATTCACAGCTCTCTTGGGACGCCCTTGGCTACACCACATGAAAGCCATAGCTTCCGCTCTCCATCAGTGCGTCAAGTTCATTAACCGGCGGGGAGATCTTGAAGTCATCCGAGGGGATAGTTTCCTCATAGGAAACTTGAGGCCGAGACGATGGCAGCGTGTCCGCACTCGGGCACGGGGTTACCTCCTTCGAATCAACCGAGGACTACCGGGGCAAATCTCATCGGAATCCCTCGAGTCGGAGATGCCAACTATGTAAGCACGTACTCGAGCGGGCGAGACCACGAAGCGGTCCGATACATCAAGTTCAGCTGTCGTTTCCAACATTTGGAGGCGGGTGGAAGAAGCGGCGAACATCGCCATGATGCGGGCACATAAACCCCCTGTCTCCGCTCCGAGATTCATCAGCATTCTTCAAACTCATTCTCTGGCCCTGCCAGGCGAGGAGATCTTTGTAATAAAGGTCGACAAGTATCGTCATACTCATCTCGACTGTATGACCGTCGTATGGAAGGTCCTCTACGAGGATTCCCCTCTAAGCCTTTCCTCTCGAGCGTAGGGTACGAGATTTTCCTAGTTTGCTCCAACCACTGCATGACCGACGGTTGTAATACGTCCACTACACTGGATTGAGCGATCGAGATGACGATGAATCTGGACTCTCGGTCGGGACGCGGCGACCCGCAAGCGGACCTCTGCATTCACATGCTCGGTTTGAGAACGGAACTCCTTCCGTCGGGTCACCTACGACGAAGGTTCCAATACCATGGAAATTGTCAAGCTCAATGTCCGGTACGAGCGGCTATCCGATAATTGGAAGCACGTGATTCACGCAACGAGGAATCCCTCGATCCAAGTAAAGGACGGCGACTTCGTCAATATCATCTATTCGAGATATCTGATGAAGCGAGGATCCGGTCCTTGTTATCGGATTACCGCAACACCAAGGTCACCCTTGATATTTGCTGCTCATGGTAAACGAGGCCTTGGCCAAGCGAGCTCGAGCTACATCCCTACTTAGAGTACCGGCCCGGTGGCAGCCGGCGATCTTAGATCGGTCAAGCTTATACCCTCAGCGCCGCGAGGCGAGGGCAACGGCGAAGGAGACCAAGCTCGCACTGCTGCTACAAGTCGAGATCAACCTCGGGAACGCTTGACGGCCACCCCGAAAACATCTGCGAAAGTCTTCCCCGCAAGGGCGAAGTTTCGGCTCAGGCCACGAGGAAATGACCACCTCGGCATCAACATGCTTCGTAAGCCGGTTCGATTCTACTCACACAGTGCGTCACGGCCCCGGATTCGAGACAGTCCTTGCCGCGGTCATTGCTAGCTTTGATAGACTTGGCGATCGAGCGAGATCAGGGCGAGACCGATCAACATTGCGGGAATTCAATACCCCGGTAGGAGTCAAATCAAGCAGAGATATGGGGCAAACTTCTTGGTGATCGAGATCAGGAAGGCCGCATGGAATGTCCCAGTCCGACTTCCTTCGTCCAATGTAAT